>WSYH01006055.1:0-40438 GCA_036426205.1 Ascaphus truei | reverse complement strand
AACTAAGTACTCATTATGATTCAATAGCTTGTAGAACCACCTTTAGCAGCAATAACTGAAGTAATCGTTTTCTGTATGACTATCAGTTTCTCAATCGTTGTGGAGGAATTTTGGCCCACTCTTCTTAACAATGTTGCTTCAGTTCAATGAGGTTGTGGCCATTTGTTTATGCACAGCTCTCTTAAGGTCCAGCCACAGCATTTCAATCGGGTTGAAGGTCTGGACTTTGACTGGGCCTTGCAACACCTTGATTCTTTTCTTCAGCCATCAATGTTGTAGATTTGCTGGTGTGCTTGGGATCTTTGTCCTATTGCACACCCAATTCGGCAAGCTTTTAGCTGTCGGACAGATGGCCTCACATTTGACTCTAGATACTTTGGTATATAGAGGAGTTCATGGTCGACTCAATGACTGCAGGTTCCAGGTCGCTGTGCTGCAAAAAGAAGCTCAAATCATGACCCCCACCACCGTGCTTGACAGTTGGTATGAGGTGTTTGTGCTGATATGCTGTGTTTGGTTTTCGCCAAACGTGCCCTGTACATTACAGTATGGCAAACATCTCCACTTTGGTCTCGTCTGTCCAAAGGACATGTGTTACCAGAAGTCTTGTGGTTTGTTCAGATGCAACTTGCAAACCTAAGCCGTGCTGCCATGTTCTTTTTAGAGAGAGAGGTTTTCCTGGCACCCTTCCAAACAAACCAATTTTTCTAATTAATACAAGGTTATTTGATTAGCAGCACCTGTCTGCTACTTAGCATCTATTCCTATGGAAGCAGAAGGTGTGAGTGTTTGTCTTAGTTTTTCACACATGGCTTCTCCATTTTCGCTTTATTTTATTTAAAATAATCAGGACACGGTGTAATATGTCATGTGCTGTTGTTCATCTGAGGTTGTATTTACCTAATTTTAAGACCTGCTAGGAACAGATGATTGTTATTATGTCCTGGTATGTAAAACCATGGAATTCAAAGAGGGTGTTACTATACCAATGTACAGTTATATACAATGTAACCTAAACCCCAGTTATACTTTATACAATGTAACTAACCCCAGTGTTATATACAATGTAACCTAACCCCGGGGTTATATACAATGTAACCTAACCCCAGTGTTACATACAATGTAACCTAACCCAGTGTTACATAACAATGTAACCTAACCCCAGTGTTATTAAAATGTAACCTAACCCCAGTGTTAATACAATGAACCTAAACCCCAGTGTTATATACAATGTAACCTAACCCCAGTGTTATGTACAATACTAACCCCGGTGTTATATAATATAGGGATAGGTTTCTACCAGGACAAAAACACTACATCACACAATATATCACACTACAAACAGACCACACAACTTTATACACAACACTACAACCGACCACACAATACTTATACAACAACAATACAACCGACACACATACTTATACACAACAATACAACCGATCACACATACATATACACAACAATACAACCGATCACACATACTTATACCAACATACAACGACCACACATACTATACATAACAAACACCCAACCACACCTACTTATACAACAACACTACAACGACCACACATACTATAACAAAAAATACACCCAACCCAAACTATACACAACCACTACAACCACTCAGACACTTGCACACCACCATACAAACAGATCACACATTTAACACACACACACACACCACACAAACACACAACACACTTTTACATCCCACTAAACTGATCATACACACAACACGAGACAAACATTTTGCATCACAGACATGTGTGTGTTGTGTGGTGTGTGTTGTGTGTGTGGTGTGTGTGTGGTGTGTGGTGTTGTGTGTGTGTGTGGTGTGGTGTGTGTTGTGTGTGTGGGTGTGGTGTGTGTGTGTGTGTGTGTGTGGTCCTTCATTTTTCAGCAAAAAAAACTATATTTAGGAAGAGATGTGGAATATTCGGATAGTGAGTAATTCATCAATAAAAAAAAATATGTATTATAAATTATATATATATATATATATATATATATATATATATATAATATATATAGTAGCAATAGAAAAAAATTCTAAAGAGGGAAGGTCACAGGGGACTGTACATAGGGGAGCGTCCCCTAAATCTTACTTGTGAATCTTGGGGGGAAAAAAACATTTAAAAACGAAGAAAAAAAACCAAGTAGACAAAAAAGTTTGCGGAAAAAAGGTGATGCTGTCCGTAGGGTCACACAACAGGAGAGGGGCGGGATATACAACTACATAAAAAATAATACACATAAATGTAGAGCCATGTTTTGTCCAACAAACACTTATGTTTTAAGCGGCTGTTTGCAAAGGCTGCAGCTGGAGAGGTAACAGGGTAATAGTGTGCATGTTGGCCAGTGTGGCAGTGTGGCAGTGTGCTGGGGCAGTGTGGCAGTGTGGCAGTTGTGCAGTGGGCAGTGTGGCAGTGTGGCTGTGTGGCTGTATCTAACATCAGATTATATTGGTTCACAGAAGATGGAGAAAATAACCCCTTCAGTGCCCCAGCTGGCTGGTAATTGCCACGGGAGTGAAGGTGTTTATCTGCAGTATCCCAGCCAAAGATGCCTACTTACCCCGGGAGTCAAAACGTGATACCTGGGTACTTGCTCCAGTAAAAAAATGCCCTTGAGATGTGGTCAGGACTCAGGAGTTACGTTAACCCAGAGAGGATCCACATCGCTGGTCACTCTGGCACTAAAGGGTTAATCTTTTTCACATGTAAAAAGAAAAGTGTGTGTGTGTGTGGTGTGCGAGTGTGAGGCGGCCATCTTTAAGGTGACCTGCAAAATGCATTAAACAATATCTGCATGATCAGCAGCTTGGCCTCCGGGATGGGAAGGCCGCGGACGCCTGCGCTTTGCCACAGCGCTAAACGCATATTGTTTGTTGGAATAATTGGGAACCAGGGGTGACAAAAAGGGAGAAAAAAGCAAAGAGGGAGGGGCCTGAAACCTGTGGAAACATCGTCCCGAGAACCGTTCCCGGGATCGTTTAACCCCTTCACTGCGGGAGGGGCCAGCAACGCATCGCTCCCCGCGGGAAGAGCTTTTATATCAGAGCTGAAACCGTACGGGGTTAAATACCAGTGTGCCAATGCTTAACCCATTACATGCTGAACTAGAGAGCCCTTTAGGGGGGCCCACTCCTGTAATGAAGGGGTTGAAACAGCAATCTGCCTGCCCAACACCCCTCTCCCGCTGCAATGTATAGAAGTAATGAGTATCCAAGAAATTAGACCTAAGAGCAGAGGGGGCAACTCCTTTCCTCAGGTCCACCAACCGTCAGGTTTTCAGGATATCCTGCTTCAGCACAAGCGGCTCAATCAGTGGCTCAGTCAAAGACTGCGCCACTGATTGAGCACCCTGTGCTGAAGCGGGGACAGATTGAGCCACCTGTGCTGAAGCAGGGATATCCTGAAAAACCTGGCCTTTTGGTGGCCCTTGAGGACTGGCATTGCCCACCCCTTAAGAGGCTGATCATTTTCTGGGTGTAAAACGGAGAATTCCCCTGCCTCCCCCCCCAAATATAAGAACTGCCGCGAGAAACCATTTGCTGTCAGCTGGCTGTGCAACGTGTTGCGACTCCCCTCCCGGCCAACAAGGGTTAATATGTTGCTATTCCCTTCATTTAAAGAACCCGCAGAGCATTGCTCACCTCCCAGTGGTCGAAGTGCCTTATAAAAAAAAAGTTACAATGTAAAGCAGTGGTACTGTTTCAGATTTGGAAAGTCTTTAATTGAAAAAAAAAAAAAAACCCCCATGATGCAACATTTTTCATCTTAAAATTGTACTGAAATAAGCGTCGCCAACTGGGGCATTGCTCCGAAACGGAGGCTAACGGCGTCATCGTAACGCGGCGTGACTCGCGCGTCAGTGTATCACTCTCAATGGGAGGAGATAGGGGAGCAGAGCCAGCGCAATATTACAAGAGAAGGGTTATAACTGCTGCAGTTTTCCTCTCCGGTGCTATATAAATCCACCAGGTTTAGGCGCCGTTAACCTCGACCCAAACTGACTGCGTGGAAAGTCAGGAGCGGGATTACGCAGATGCATACGTCGCTGGCGCAAGTCGTGCGGATGCCGATGTTTGCTCGTGTTTTGGAGCAAATTGCCCCGTTTTAATACATATCGTCATAAATGGAGAGGGGAACTTGAAAAGTGCATCTCACGCAGCTACAGTACCTTTTATAAACAGTTAAATAATCTAATTGGTTCCTCAAACTAATCTAAACCACGTAAAAGCAAAGATTTGGTTTATTGTGTTTTTCGGGAATGAATTACAAACCTCATTTTGATGGGCCTTTGGACAGAGCCTGTTGGTCAAAAAGTGTTTTCTATACCCTTAGGCCAGCAATCTTATCGAGAGTCAATAAAAAGGGGAGTGAGGCTTTGTCGTGCAAACTCTTTGCCGAGTACCCAGGGACACGAGGAAAAAGGAGCAGGCAGGGGAAACTGATCCCCTCCCAAGGCTCAGCTTTCTGCGTTTACACACTCACTTTGCAAAACGGTTTATAAATACTTACAGGTGTCAGATTTGGAAAAAGGAATAAACCCCCCAGGTGTGACCCCCTTAAACCTGTCATACCAACAGTACCGTTTGGTCCTAGGAGGGACTGACCCTGCAGGTAAAAAAAATAGTTACACTAGTTTACTTAAACAACAACAAAAAGTAGTGGTACTTCCTGCCACCCCAGTATCATCGCACTTCGACCACGCTCCTAGCCCCAAACACTGTAGGACGGCCGCACTGTTCTGCAGGTCCCTCTAGAGCAGGGGCGGCCAACTCCAGCTCTCAAGGGCCACTAACAGATCAGGTTTCAGGATATCCTGCTTCAGCACAGGTGGCTCAATCAGTCCCTGCTTCAGCACAGGTGGCTCAATCAGTCCCTGTCGGCACAGGTGGCTCAATCAGAGGCTCAGTCTCCGACTGAGCCTCTGATTGAACCACCTGTGCTGAAGAGGGATATGCTGAAAACCTGACCTGTCGGTGGACCTTGAGGACTAGAGTTTTCCGCCCCTGCTGTAGAAGCGGAGATGTTACAAACAAAAAGATTTTACCAACCGCCGAGGATGAAGAAGACCATGAAGAGGGGCAGCAGGGTGGGTCTTGGCATAAACGTCTCCGTATCCGACGGTGGAAATGGTCACCATGAGCAGGTACACACATTCCCAGTGTCAGAGCCTGGCTGTTCTTGAAATTGTCCCACGGGTCTCCTGAGTTCTCCACCTAAAGCGGGACGACAAGAGTCAGAGCAACCGTTTCATCTTTGGTTAAAGTACAATCCCACCCCAAAGTGTCTTGTGAACCTCGGACAAACCAATGGGGTCTTTTGGAGGCTGATCTGTGGCTCTCAAACTCATGGGACCCCCAACTGCCAAGATATTATTATTATTCTTTACCTTTCCTGCCAGTACTTGCAAGGAAAAGGAAGATGGCAGAGAGGCCAACCAATCAGAAGCGCAGTGTCATCACAAGTTTCCAGTGGCCGCCAGTGAGGCTGACTGCAGGAGCCATGTTGGTTTTTTGTATGGACATTAAGGGAATTCTAAATAAATATCACAGGAAGCAGTGGGGGGAGGGGGGTAGGGGTCCCCCAATAGCTCGGAGTGCTGAGGTTCAGCCCAGGGGGACCCTTGTTTCATATATGTAAAACAAAATGATCAGCAAGGATGGCTGCTTTTTAGGAAGGTGACATAGAGGACAATAATGACTAAATGGTGCTCTGCCTTCTGGCCGAAGGGCACCTAACGGCTCATACAACTGAATGGGTCATAGCGGTCACACTTCCTAGGACAACGGCTGGCACCAGAAGAAAAAAAGAAGAAAAACCCCATCCCTGCAGTCACCACAAAAACCACATCCCTGCAGTCACCACAAAAACCCCATCCCTGCAGTCACCACAAAAACCACAACCCTGCAGTCACCACAAAAACCACAACCCTGCAGTCACCACAAAAACCACATCCCTGCAGTCACCGCAAAACCACAGCCCTGCAGTCACCGCAAAAACCAACATCCCTGCAGTCACCGCAAAACCACAGCCCTGCAGTCACCACAAAAACCACATCCCTGCAGTCACCACAAAAACCACAACCCTGCATTCACCACAAAAACCACATCCCTGCAGTCACCACAAAAAACCACAACCCTGCAGTCACCACAAAAACCACATCCCTGCAGTCACCGCAAAAACCACAGCCCTGCAGTCACCACAAAAACCACAACCCTGCAGTCACCGCAAAAAACCACATCCCTGCAGTCACCACAAAAACCACATCCCCGCAGTCACCACAAAAAACCACAGCCCTGCAGTCACCACAAAAACCACATCCCTGCAGTCACACAAAAACCACAACCCTGCATTCACCACAAAAAACCAACATCCCTGCAGTCACCGCAAAAACCACAGCCCTGCAGTCACCACAAAAACCCCAACCCTGCAGTCACCACAAAAACCCCATCCCTGCAGTCACCACAAAAACCACAACCCTGCAGTCACCGCAAAAAAAACCATCCCTGCAGTCACCACAAAAACCCCATCCCTGCAGTCACCACAAAACCCCCATCCCTGCAGTCACCACAAAAACCACAACCTGAGTCACCACAAAAACCCCATCCCTGCAGTCACCAACAACCACAACCCTGCAGTCACCACAAAAACCCCATCCCGCAGTCACCACAAAAAACCCCATCTGCAGTCACCACAAAACACCATCCCTGCAGTCACCACAAAAACCACAACCCTGCAGTCACCACAAAAACCACACCCTGCAGTCACCAAAAAAACCCAACCCTGCAGTCACCACAAAAACCACATCCCTGCAGTCACCACAAAAACCACACACTGCAGTCACCACAAAACCCCATCCCTGCAGTCACACAAAAAAACCACAACCCTGCAGTCACACAAAAAACCGCACCCTGCAGTCACCACAAAAACCCCATCCCTGCAGTCACACAAAAACCACATCCCTGCAGTCACCATAAAAACCACAAACCTGCAGTCACCACAAAAACCCCATCCCTGCAGTCACCACAAAAACCACATCCCTGCAGTCACCACAAAAACCACAACCTGCAGTCACCACAAAAAACCCCATCTGCAGTCACCACCAAAAAACCACAAACCCTGCATCACACAAAAACCACAACCCTGCAGTCACCACAAAACCCCATCCCTGCAGCACCACAAAAACCACAGCCTGCAATCACACAAAAACACAACCCTGCAGTCACCACAAAAAACACCAACCCTGCAGTCACCACAAAACCACAACCCTGCAGTCCACACAAAACCACAACCTGCAGTCACCACAAAAACCCCATCCCTGCAGTCACCACAAAAACCGCAACCCTGCAGTCACCACAAAAAACCCATCCCTGCAGTCACACCAAAAACCACATCCTGCAGTCACCACAAAAACCACAACCCTGCAGTCACACAAAAACCCATCCCTGCAGTCACCACAAAAACCACATCCCTGCAGTCACCACAAAAACCACAACAACCCTGCAGTCACCACAAAAACCCCATCCCTGCAGTCACCACAAAAAACACAGCCCTGCAATCACCACAAAAACCACAACCCTGCAGTCACCACAAAAACCACAGCCCTACAGTCACCACAAAAACCACAACCCTGCAGTCACAACAAAAACCACAACCCTGCAGTCACCACAAAAACCACATCCCTGCAGTCACCACAAAAACCACAACCCTGCAGTCACCACAAAAACCACAACCCTGCAGTCACCACAAAAACCACATCCCTGCAGGCGTTTCGTACCCGCCGGTACTTTGTCATCGCCTCCAGCTCCCGCCCCATTCATTATATGGACCACTACAATTCAGGACTTATGTGCAGTCATTAGGGATCTCACCACATATCTGGAGCATCGGCTTAGGGGTACAGTACAACCCCATTTCTCTACTGGCACCAGAAGAAAGCTTATGGTCTAATCACTTGAAGGAGCTGGACGGTGTCTTGTGGCATAGGGAGCGGTTATATGGAGCAATAGGAGGAGCTGGGGGGGGGGGGAGTTATTGGGAAAAGTTGTTAGGAACAGTAGAAGGAAATATAGGAAGTAGTTATGGGGAGTGTTTTTCTGCGCAGTAGGAGGAGTTATAGGGAGCAGTTATGTTTTCTGAGCAGTGGGAGGTTATACGGGGTAGTTATATGTCCTACGGTACTACCTGGATTGGGTACACTGCTAAGGCTATTCTATAGAATAAGGCCATTGTTCTAAGTGACCCACACAGCATTATTCCTGTTAATATATACTCACCAAATGGATAAAGCCCGCCGCGGTCAGCCAGGTACTGATAAATATGGAGCAGAGGTTCACCAACTTAATGGAATTACTGCAAGAGGGGAACGAGAAGCACACACCTATTGTTAAGATAGTGTCCAAGCAGCACTGCTGGTCAGTGCCGAGAATCCCCCTCACTGCTGAAAGGAGCCTGCAGGTCCAGGTTCCTCCAGACAAGGGAAGGGTTTATTTTATTATAACACGTTACTTCCATTCAGTATCAGCAGAAAAGTTCCTTAGACAGAATATAAATAGTTTCTTATTATTGTATGTATATATGTCTTTATTTACCTAGCGCCATTACTGTACATAGCGCGTCACAGCAGTAAAACACGTGACAATCATATAAATAACAAATAATATAAATAACACATAAAGGGAAGAAGTGCTTCAGACATAAAAGTAACATTTAAGAAAATGAGACCCTGCCCCAAAGAGCTTACAGTCTAATTGGTAGGTAAGAAGAATGTACAGAGACAGTAGGAGGGTGTTCTGGTAAGTGCTTCTGAAGGGGGCCAAGGTTAATGTACAGTAACCACAGAGTATACTGTAGTATTAGCCACAGAGCTACAGTACTCATATGCTTCGTTAAGGTGCTGTGTTTTAACGTGGGTATTACAGGTGGATAGAGAGGGTGCTGTATGTATGTGTGTGTGTGTGTCTGTGGGGAATAGAGAGAGATGAGAGAGAGAGGAGAGAGAGAGAGAGAGGGTGGAGACCGCCCTCCCCCCCAACCTCCCCCTCCCCACCACCTCAACCCCCGGCCCCGTCCCGGCACCCGGTGCTTGCCCCCGACACCTCACGCCACCCTCCATGCCTCCACCTCCCACACACCCGGCAGGACCCCCCACTCCCCCCATACCCGCATGAACCGGCCGCTTTATCCACACTTTCAGGGGAAGACAACCACCACCCTCAGTCCCCACGGTGCGGACGTTCCCCGAACCGGCGACCCCCCGTTTGCGTCCGTTTTCTACCCCCCGCTTCTTACAGGTCCCGCCCTGCGGAAAACGCCACCGACCGCCTCCAGGACATCTGAGCAGTGCAGCGACCCGGACGGACGACGCCCAAGCCTCTATTAGGATATTCTAGGTCGAAGTAATATATATGATGATATAAGACCATATAATGAGTTATATTATCTGGGTTTAGCCTATCCCATAGCCTCTCTTGCATTCCCAGTAAAATCAACCCCACACTGATGAGACCCATCAAGGTCGAAACAGCTGTCTGTGGGTGGTTTTCTGGGTATGCACCTTAACCCTGGCAGTGCTCAAAGCTGTGACCATGCAGCAAGCTTAAGCCTATAGGGAACCATGATAAAAATGGTTATTGAGGCAAAAAGTGACACTGTGTGCTCATTTGCATGTCATTTCCCAGAATCCCTTGCTGCAGTGGAAGTGCTGTATGCTGGGTGATAATGGGGAAAGGCGGGGTTGCAGTCCTGCCTAAGACATGCAGATGAGCATACAGTTATATTTGCATATATATATATATATATACACACAGTGGTTGACAAATCACCAAAAAATCTACTCGCCACACAAAAAAATCTACTCGCCACCTAGTACCAAACGTGTGCTGCTTGGGCCAATATTTACTCGCCCGGGGGTTAAATCCACTCGCCCGGGGCGAGCAAATGTATAGGTTTGTCGAACACTGTATATATATATATATATACACACACACACACACACAGAGTATCTATATTCATTTAGCGCCAGCAATGAAGATAGCGCTTTACAAAAGAGACAATATGGGAAATTATACCACAACAAATGCAACAAACACAACGTCAGACATTAGGTAAGGAAATCCCTGCCCTGGAGGGTAGCCGCCGGCGTAACCCCTTCATGTCTGTGAGAAGTAAACAATCGCATGGATTCAAAACAATTGTGCGTCGCTCTGGGCTTTGGGTGAGGTCAGTACCAGCCCACAGCCGACTTCTGACGCTCTGAAACTCTTGCAGCATGGCACTGCCGGAAATGTAGGGGTGAGGGGAGGTACTAGAAGAGATTAATATATATACTTCCAGTAATGATATACAGTAGGGCCCCGTTTCTTAGCGTTTCGCTTCTCGGAGATCCACCCATACGTCGGTACCGAGAAGGGGGCCGCCATGTCTGCGCATGCGCAGAACGGGGACTGCCAAGTTAACGCATGCGCAGAAGGGGGGAGCGGCCGAGTTCACGCATGCGCAGAATGGGGGAGCGGCCGAGTCCAGGTTCCCGCATGCGCAGAATGGGGGAGCGGCCGAGTTCACGCATGCGCAGTATGGGGAGCATCCGAGTTCACGCATGCGCAGAATGGGGGAGCGGCCGAGTTCACGCATGCGCAGAAGGGGGGAGCGGCCGAGTTCACGCATGCGCAGAAGGGGGGACTGCAAGTCTGCACATGCGAAGAAGGGTAGGAGACGCCAAAAAGCAACGGTTCCGCTTTTCAGCGATTTTCACTTGCGGCGGCGCCATGGAACGGAAACCGCTGTATGAGCAGGGCCCTCCTGTACTGGTGATGGTGCCACAACACTGGCTACATTGGGACATCAACAGTTACAGGGTGATAGTGCAGATGTTACAATGTGACATGTGCAGTGGTTACAGTGGTATAGACGTGTATACCATTGGTGTGCAGTGTTTGGAAGACAGTGTGAGAGCTCAGTGATTACATTGAAGCAGTGAAATCGTTACAGTCAGCACAGAGTTAAGCACACTCCCTGCACGGCTCCTAGGGAGGTAACATTGTTGTGCAAAGGTTAACTACTAAACATGGGTTACCTTGCTGGATTCAGGCGGCTGGGCAATGAGGTACAGTAGCACGGATGTATAATAATGGGCACCATGAACTTTTGTAGTACAACTGTGATTTATCCGTGTCCCCAAGCACAGGGGCCGTCCATACACGTATTGACAACGTTGCACTTTATTTTATAGCACACAGGCATGAATATGGTTCTTCCATCAGTGCCCACTCTTAACACTCGGATGGAGGAACATTGACTTAGTTGCTCTGAGTAAGTGTGGAACCCGGCCCCCCTGTTGCTTCGGGATCATCATCAGTATTAATCCGCATACTCTAGGCCCCTATGGGAGTCCAGGTGGGTCTCTCTCATGTGACCCAATACCTTTGGCCTGTTTGGGAACTGTCACCTCCATACAGACCAATGAGGAATATTAGTGCAAATCCCCGGTTAGAGCTGATCTGCCGACACCCGGGAGCCCTCTTTCCTGAGGCCCTCTGTGGTGTGCCGTATACCTTTTCCTTAACTATTCAGGACTCCATTCCTTCTTTTCGGGATACCAACTTAAGGGGTACTGTCCCTATCTACAACATAATAAACATGGGGGGCCTGGTCTGTGCTATTACTTTATAAACATTACTTATCTACTCTCCCCGAGGCTCCTCTCCTCTTGTCCTCCTGGAACCTTGTCACGGTAGCCAGTACAGGGTTATAATATACAACAAAATATCTGGGTTGAATTGAATGCGACTATGATATGATAAAAATAGTTTATTCCTTAAAGAAGGTGAACACACAAAATATACAAATAACACACAGAATATGGACACTTACTTATGGGTTGGGCAATGAAGCAATCAGGTACAGGATTGGCAATTCATTCAGGATACAAATCGAAGTCACAACGAAGACTCAAACGAAGACAATGGGTATAGGGTTTACACTGGTTAATATGGGATTCCAGCCTTATACCTTAACATTGGGTGCCAGGTATTGGTTAACAATTACCTGCACCCAATCGCCCCTTGCCACCACACGTGAGAAGCAGGGTAGTATCTGCCCACAGGGTGGGCATTATTCTAATCAGGGGCTAATTTCCCTAGCCCCCCTCCCACAAGACTGGCGTCGCCTAGTCTGCTTGGGACAGGAAAACCTTTGTCTCAAGGTGTGAAACACAACACTTATCACAAGTACCCACTTCCTGCTCTGCTTTGTTCTAGCATACACAAGCAGGGTGGGTGAGCCTTTGATCAGGGGCTTATTGTAGACCACGTCTCCCCCCTGAGCATTAACATACCATATGGGCTCTAGTCTTCCCGGGCTTTTACCCTAGACCCAAAACATAGTACATTTTCACAATCATATTTATATTAAAATAATCCATTCTGTGGGTCTGAGTGGGCTGAAATATGCCAGGTCTTCATGCCGGAGGACCCTTGCCATAGTGGCCAAATATCAGCCCTCTACGACCCCCAGAACCGCAGATACCAAAAACAAGTTAAAATACCCTATTAACTATAATGCAGGATTCTCCGCTATGCTAAAAGAAATCACTGCATTTCACTCTTCCATAGAAATCAATGGGCTCCGCCGCTATAGGCTTCCCATGGAGCAACTCCGCCATTGAAGTCAATGGGAAAAACTCATTTTTCACATTTACCCATACTCCGACCGGTTGATCGGAGAGGGCTGGAAATTGCCATGCAGTCATGCCGGAGTAGTGACTACATGCTACCAAAATCACAGCCCTCTGGTACTCACAGAACCGGAGATATGGGTTTTGACTTTACATACTTTTGGACTTAGCCGTTTCAAAGCAACGTGGCTTTCCTCCATTAGAATCAATATGGCCGGCGCTGCCACAGGATTCAATGGGACCTCCGCTACCATTGAAGTCAATGGGAAACACACACTTTTTTACAGTTAACCCTACTCCGTTCGGTTGAGGGGAGAGGGCTGGAAATTGCCATGCAGTCATGCCGGAGCAGTGACTACATCCTGGCCAAATCCCAGCCCTCTGGTCCCCAGGGAGTTATGGGTTTTCAGGTTAGCCTGTTTTCCACTTAGTGTTTGAAAGCCACGTGGCTTTCTCCGCCATTACGTTCAATGGTGCGACCCTCATGGCCGGCGCGACCCTTTCTCGTCGCCATTAATTGTCAGACCCGGTTGGGGTCGAGTGAGGGGGTTCCTAGGGGCCAGGGGCAAAACGAATTTTATTCCTGGGTGCCCTAGAACAAAAGTTCCCACGCCAATTGTACGTGAACTTGACCGAGACCTGATCAAAGCTCTTTTTAGACATTATTTCCGCTCTTGCAGTCTGGCTGGCTGCCAGCTTGTCTCCGGAGGTCGGCTTCCAGGAATCCCCATTGAAATGCATTACTCCATTCACTTTCAATGGGGAACCGCCGCTCCTCCTCTCGGGCGCCACCTGCAGGTCTTCTACGATATCAGGCCCAAATTGCCAGAATCTCCATAGGGTTACATGGGGCTGTAATGGCGACCTATGGAGAGACTGCAAAATGGAGCCCGCAAAGGCGGGAAAAGGAACAAAGGGCTATAAACACCCAATTAACATTAACCCTTTCCCTCCCTCCTGGATCCCAGTGTATGTGGTTGCTGCATACACTGCAAAGGTACAAACACAAATAATTGTACCAATAAACACATCTAGCAAATAAAACAGTTTGCCATGAGGCAGGGGGAATACCAATACATTAATTACCTCTAAATGTGGGAATAGGATAACCAAGGGACGTACCTTTTGGTTGTGAAGCAGGGGAACATATGTATTGTAAGTACATTTCGGGTTAATCCCTCATTTCCCAGACGGTGGAAGGGGGTGCCTAATGGGGGTGACCCCTTTATTACTCGCTTGGCACCCCTCCCCCGTCACAAACCTAACCTTCTCAAATCTTCTCCCTCACTTAAATACTCTTCCATTATGTCAGAATCCCCATAGCAACACAGGGTGGGTCCCGGCATATGTTAACCTGCTAGTAACCCTTTAGAAGGGGGGTTACAGTTAGTTTTTGCAATGTGACAGTGCAGTGGTTGCATGATGACAGTGCAGTGGTTGCATGATGACAGTGCAGTGGTTGCATGATGACAGTGCAGGGGTTGCATGGTGACAGTGCAGTGGTTGCATGGTGACAGTGCAGTGGTTGCATGGTGACAGTGCAGTGGGTGCAAGATGACAGTGCAGGGGTTGTATGGTGACAGTGCAGTGGTTGCATGGTGACAGTACAGTGGTTGCATGGTGACAGTGCAGTGGGTGCACGATGACAGTGCAGTGGTTGCACGATGACAGTGCAGTGGTTGCACGATGACAGCTCAGTGGTTGCACGGCGACAGTGCAGTGATTGCATGGTGACAGTGCAGTGGTTGCACGATGACAGCTCAGTGGTTGCACGGCGACAGTGCAGTGATTGCATGGTGACAGTGCAGTGGTAACAATGTCAGCACATGAGTTGCAGTGTAGAGTTTAGTGATTACAATGTACAGATGTAGCTGGTTTCACGGCCTGTATGGTGCGTTCTGGAGATTACAGTTGTGATATTCTGCACCAAAACTACAACTAAATCCTCAGAAAAGTTTGTGATCTTATCGCTGTATCTGGGTACGGGGTGTGTTCTGGAGGAATAATGTATACCGTGGTGATTACCGTGTTAAACAGCAATGGTTACAGTAACACCAGAACGTGCCATGTGCCTTCCCGGAGGTGCTGATATCGGCGTTGTCCTGTTGCTCTCTCCCTTTACAAATCTGCGAGCGCCGATTGTTGTTATTTTTTTTTCTCACTCTATATTTAGATCAGATTAGTATATAAAAAAAATAGTTTGCGCTGAGCTTCTGCCATCTGGGGAAAATCCGGATTCACTGCCTCCCAGTAAGCCACTGCAGCACTGCAAACACCGCAGTAACCCTACCACTGCCAGACCAGCCACATCGTGCTTATCGGGGACAGGCTCAGACAGTCCTGTATGTAATGTAGAGTATTTTTTATTATATGAAATAAAAACAATTTTACATCTTATTTACACTATATACAGAATAAATTGACATACTTTTATCTGAGCCCCCGCCTGCCTTCTCTCCCAGGACTTTATATCCCACTTCTCTGTCTCCCTGTGCTTTATTTCTTTTATCTTGTTACAGGCATGAGATCCCGTTCTGTGGAGAGACGACTGCGGGTGATCCCCTACCTGTATTTTACAAGTGCATTAATCACCCCCACTGTACTCTCACTGTAACCCCTCAAGTGATCTGGCATCCGTAATGAGGCGACCATGCCCTCCCACATCTCCACTGCGTAGGGGCACTCCAGGAGGAGGTGCTCCACCGTCTCCCAAGATCCCAGCACAGGAACCTCGGGGGCAGTTCCTATCCGCTACGTTTTTATATCTTAAATTTGTTCTTACATAAAGACGCCCATGGAAAGTCACCCAGACTGTATCCTGAACCCCAAGAGGGATCCTCGGGTCTAATAGATTCTGTAAGGCCTCTTTCTGGTCCTCAATATCAGTGTTTCAGATCTAATTGTGAGACACACATTCTGCTCAAAACTACCCGGTACAATTTTTTTCTAGGAACGAAAGTAATTTCCAGAGCAGTTATTTTACATTTAAGAATTTGTACAATATCCTCATATATTCTGGCATGTATGCACCCCTTACAATAATTCTTTTAATTTTAATTAATGCCAAAACTGGTCATCTCTATTGAGAAAAAAATGGTACACAAAAAACCTTAATCATTTTAACTTCTTCCACTACATTACATTATTAGCGATGTTCCTTCCGTTAAAACTGGTAGCCGGCAACATTTGATTTTCAAGGGCTGTCGCCTCATGTGACAGCCCTTAAACCAATCAAATGTCAGGAAACCCGTGACGCCGCCGCCCGGCGAAATATAACTTTCGCCTGTGGCGATGGCAACGGGTGACGTCACCCGTCGTGTCGCCATCGACGGCACTATAGGCGCGGCCTTTGGCTGCATAAAAAAGAAAATCCATCAGAGAGATAGCAGGAACATTAGGAGTGGCCAAATCAACAGTTTGGTACTGCACCGACACACTTTATTCGAGCAAATACCCGGTATGTACCTGGCAGATACCTGGAATGCGCCACTCCTAACCTCTGACAAGCCCCGTTGCATTTGCCTTACCAGCCTGGGTTCATGCCTGGCTGATGGGCGGCTGATCTGTTAAATGATAATGATTAGGATTTAATAGGCTGCAATGCTTCGCGTGTCTACCAGATGGCATAAATTCATGAATTGTAATGCAGTTTATATATATATACTGTGCAGTATTGCAGCCAGCGGGAATAAAATGCTTCAATCCCTGCTTGGAAAATAACTCAATGTACTCGGGCAGAAAACAGTCACAAACCTCAATACACCCGGGTATACCCGAATTCGTGGGACTAGCCAAGCTCGAATAAAGTGTGTCGCCAGTGTACATTCTGAGAAAAAAAGAACGCACTGGTGAGCTCTGCAACACAAAAAGGCCTGGGCGTCCACGGAAGACAACAGTGGTGGATGATCGTAGGATCCTTTCCATGGTAAAGAAAAACCCCTTCACAACATCCAGCCAAGTGAAGAACACTCTCCAGGAGGTAGGCATATCATTATCCAAGTCTACCATAAAGAGAAGACTTCACGAGAGCAAATACAGAGGGTTCACCACAAGGTGCAAACCATTCATAAGCCTCAAGAATAGAAAGGCCAGATTAGTCTTAGCCAAACAATATCTAAAAAAAAAGCCAGCCCAGTTCTGGAACAGCATTCTTTGGACAGATGAAACTAAGGCTTGGGAAATAGTTATTTAATCAGTGCGGAGGCGCGCTGAGGCTCAGGGAAAGCTGTGCTTTCCCTGGCCTTACACAGCGCCAGCGCGCCGTCCGTGGGCGTGTCGGGGGCGGGCCAGTGACGGAGCTGGTTCGCTCTCATTGGGCGAACCGCTCACGTGATCGGCCCTGCGCTCCGTTGAGCGCCAAATTTGAAATCTTGGTGAGACACCCGCTTCCCCAAGCGTGCGGATGCGTGCGCAAGCCCCTGCTAAAGCCGCTCTCATTGCGGCTGCAGGGGCTCAGTGCCGAGTGTGAGCACGGCTCAGCCTTGCTCACACTACTAGGTCCCAGGTCTAAGATCAACCTGTACCAGAATGATGGGAAGAAAAAAGTATGGAGAAGGCTTGGAACGGCTCATGATCCAAAGCATACCACATCATCTGTAAAACACGGTGGAGGCAGTGTGATGGCATGGGCATGCATGGCTTACAATGGCACTGGGTCACAACAACTGAAGACAGCTGCAGTAAAGGCCTGGCAAAGCCTCACAAAGGAGGAAACCCAGCGTTTGGTGATGTCCATACGTTCCAGACTTCAAGCAGTCATTGCCTGCAAAGGATTCTCGGCAAAGTATTAAAAATGAACATTTTTTTTATGATTGTGTCAATTTGTCCAATTACATTTGAGCCCCTGAAATAAGGGGACTGTGTATGAAAATGGTTGCAATTCCTAAACGTTTCATACAATATTTTTGTTCAACCCCTTGAATTAAAGCTGAAAGTCTGCACTTCTATTGCATCTCGGTTCTTTCATTTCAAATCCATTGTGGTGGCGTACAGATCCAAAATTATACAAATTGTGTCAGTGTCCAATTATTTCCGGACCAAACTGTATTTCTTTTTTGCTTTTGTTAGCTACCTTCGGCGTGGAAACCATATTTATAACACGTGTTCTGAGTATTGTTCCACCTCCCTCCTGCTGTTTGAGAAGATGATGCCTCCTGGGCATTCCTCTTTGCTTCTGTATCTGGGGCTTCGTGGGTAATTGGCTCCTCTCTTTCCTGTTGTTCCGCTGCTTCTTCTTCATCATCATCTTCCACCCTATCAGCCCAGGACTTTTGTAGTGGCTGAAACATTTTGTATCCTTAAATGGTCAATCACTGCATTGATGTAACTTTTTTTTACATTTTGGACAAACTCAACTACACGAGGGTTGTCCTTATTTGCTGACTTTGCAGCTGTGGGAATTTTCTTCCGGGACTTCTGAACCTCCCATGTGGATCCTCCTGCTTCCTCACCATCAGCCGCTGCTTCTAGATGTTCTGGAGCAGGGAGTGCCTTCTGGCTTTGTCCATCTCACGCCTCTCCTGGTGCACTGGTCCCTCTTGGGAGTCTTTGTTCTGTGGTGTCTGAGAAGGGAGGGCATTACTTCTTGTGTCCTCTCTTTCTACTGTGATCGGACTGTGGATTTCCTTTAAAACCTCCTCAATCGGGCGCAAGCCCATGGAGTCCCTCCGCTCGGCATGTGACTCGGAGTGCAGGTCTCTATCCACCTCTGTTGCAGAATGCCGCAAACATACTCCTGTGCTTGATTGTGTTGGGCATGGGGACAGACATTGTATGAATGCCCACTTTTTGAGCACATGTTACAGAGAATGTTGTTTTTACATTCATTTCGATGGTGCCCCAAATCTTTGCATAGGCTGCATCTGATGAGAAGTGAGATCTTGATCCGCACTTAAAGCAGCATTTGGGATGTCCACAGTAAAAACACCTTCCTCTTTCGTTTCCAATGTATAGGAAGTTTGGTAAATGTGTCACGGTGTTGTCTGCACACACCAGATTCACCTCAAACTGATATCTTCCATTCCAGTATTCACCATTGTAGAGTTTCCTTGGTCCTTTGAGTATGTCACACTGGCGCTTCAGCCAGAACTCAATGTCAGCCACTGGGATAGATTCGTGGTCAAAGATGATATTCACCATCACAGTCTCAGGCTTAGATATCGCTGCGGCCTCAAAACTTCCACTCAGAGCTGCTACTCACTGCTTTGTCTCTCCCAGAAAGTCTGTAGGTGGGTGGAGGTTTTAAAACTGATATCGTATGGCGAATAAGGGCCATGCAGGAGGGCGTAAACATCCTCTGGGTCAAAGTAATTTCTGAGCAGTAATTTTACATTTAAGAATTTGTACATAAATCTCATATTGTGGCATGTATACACCCCTTACAATAATAATTATTTTATTTTTTTCCACTTAAGGTTTTATTGAGTTTTACATATATAATACATAACATTCTGCATTCATTCTCTTAAACCAACAGTAATCAATAATTATTTTAACATGTTTTCCATCTAGCCAGTTTGGGAGGGGAGACACCCACTTCCTAAAATATATATATATGCCCAAACTGGTCTTCTCTACGGAGAAAAGTCTGCAAATTAAAACATCCAAAAACGAGAGAGAAAAATAATCCTGGGTTCACCATTCCCAAACCGCCTTTTTCGCTGGGAAAATAAGTGATGTCTTGTACATACACGTTTAAACCATTTCCCCAGCGCTATTGGAAAAAAAGGCTATATACTGTAATGTGACCTCCTGGCTGCAGAGTATCAGGGACAGGCTCAGACAGTCCTGGGTTTTATCATTATATTTGGAATTTGTATTTCAATTTGACTTTATTTTGGATGTGTGCTAGCAGCAAACAGGTTAGTTAGTCTCACAGTGACCCACAGGGGGAGATTTCACAGCGTTAATAAAACACAAGCTGTAAAATACTAACATTAACTAAGAGATGTGACATCAATTTAGCGTAATTCCGGGAATCTGGCAGCGTTTGTCATTATCGCAGAATTGTTATAGAATGCCAAAATATTTTTGCCAGACATTAAAAGTCTGTCTGCGGGCAAATGTTTGTGAAGTTAAAAGAAATTTCTGACAGTTTTGTGAAAACTTGGCAAGAACAAAAACATTTCAGAGAATCTGCGAAACAATGTGCGCACATTGGAAGAAGACATCTTTTAACAGGGAACTTGTCCCTGTTCGAAAATGTGCCTCTAATCCAGTAGTGTGGTGGTTAACTGCTGGTAGTCAATTAACCAACACCACCTGGCTGATTAGAGGTTTGCTAGAAAAGCCTGCCTTTGAGACAGAAAGAGTGATTCCTTAGGCCTGGGACATAGTAGGTTCAGCCTCGCTGAGCTGGGCTGAGCAGATGCACTAACCCCCTGCATCTGTCATCAGTGCGGCTATAGTATCCCCTTCCGCATGCGTGCGGATGGGTGCGGAGGCTCAGAAAATTTGCCGAGACAGGCAAGTTTAAAATTTGCTGCTCGGGGAAGTGGAGGAGCGGTCACGTGACCGCTCACATCCAATGGGAGAGAGGGACTAGCCCTGCCTCCCGCTCTGCCTCCTGACATGCCTACGCTCCGCCTCCGCCCCCAGAGCGCGCTCACTGCCTCGCCTGCCAGGACAGAAAAAAGCACCATTCTGAGCAGGCGAGGCAGAGCAGGAGCGTGGCTCAGCGCGGCGGAACCTGCTATGTCCCAAGCCTTAGTCCACAACTGGGCTGACCTAGGAAACAGACAGAGCAGAGGTTCCTGAGTCTCACAGGTGAGACTGACAGAGGGATCACTGATGTCTGGAGCGCACGAGACTTCTACACCTGAACGCTGAGATAACCTGAGGAAAAGGCAGCAACCCAGGAAAGAGAGAAGCCTTCCCCCTACAACTACGAGACAGATAAAGACTTTTCTTATAAGACTGTTATCTATGTCTATATACATATATATAAATGTCTCTATGATTTGGGCTGGTGGATCGCTGGGCTAACCACGCAGTTATAAAGAGGGCTGGACTACAAGTGTATATATACTCCAATGTGGAGTAGATTTTGTTTGTGGATTTTCACGTTTGCTGTGTTTAAAGTGACAGGCGCAATAAAGCCTTATTTTAATTTCACCTTAAAACAGCCTCTATTGTGTACCTCTGCACATGTCCTCGTACACATCTCTAAATGGAATAAAGCGTGTAACTCTTGGTGACACTGATTGCCCTTTCTCAGCCGGGAACAAAAAATGGCAGCCTTGTCAGGGTTTGCAGGCGAGTCTTCAAGCATTAAGTCAGGAGCGGCCAACTCAGTCCTCAAGGGCCACCAACAGGTTAAGGATATCCCTGCTTCAGCACAGGTGGCTCAAACAATGGCTCCAACGAAGACTGAGCCTCCAGTGCTGAAGTCAATGTGCATTGCAATTTCGCCTAACCGGAGGCACCCCAGGCCTGTCACAGGCTCTTGCTTGTATTTTAGAGGGTGATTGGGCTGTCCCCTCTGTAGAAGCAGCAAGCCCGATCCAAATTGGAGCCCGCTCCGTTTGCGGCACTCGGGACACTGTCACAGTCATGTGATTGCCCCGGTAAAGGATTATTATGATCTTTTGCAAGAATCGCTAGATTCCCTTGAGAGATTCTGTGACATTCCCAGATTGGCTTACAGCTGAGAGCAGAAGGCGGACGCGCGCGCACACCATGGTTCGCTCACGCTCCGGTGACACGCGGCTGGCTGCAGCTTGCTCATTTGGAGACGTTATTAGCCCTTGGCCGAGCCAAATGGTTCTCGGGGAATTGAATTTGGGGAAATAAATGTGGAAAGGTTGTGGCTGCATTGTGGGTAGTTTTACAGATCACGGACACTGGCGTATATTACAGAACGATGTGACGGGCTGTGACACTAACACGGGGGCGGCCAACTCCAGTTCTCAAGGGCCACCAACTGGTCAGGTTATCAAGATATCTCTGCTTCAGCACAGGTGGCTCAGTACTGATTGAGCCACCTGTGCTGAAGCAGGGATATCTTTAACCTGGCCTGTTGGTGGCCCTTGAGGACTAGCGTTGGCCACCCCTGCACCAACACATAATACAGTATAAACCATTGTGACCCACTGTCCACTGTTTGACACACTGACATATTATGACCATAACAGATTCTGACACAGTGTGTAGCCTGTTGTGACACTGATACACGCACACGCACACTGCTGTCACAGCAAACAGCAATGTGCCGCTCACGTGTGCTGGGATTTAATGTTTACTTGGTGAGTTAGGATAACTGCCTAATACAGCCGGAGCCGCGTGTCAGCGCAGAGCTTAAGCCGCCGGCTGCGGTCTCCCGCGTTATGAATGGCCAGACGCCGATTTCATGAATGAGATTTCATTGTAATCCTAATGCCCACCCACTCCCATCTGTCACCCCTGTAACACACAGAGACACACGCGGACAAGGTCACGCCAGGGGAATATGTCCCAGGATGGTGCAAACACACGTGTTATTTGCACCGTGTGCGCCAGCGCACATTCTCAGAGGTTCTAACGCCGCCTAAGCCTGGGCCACTGTTTGGACGCCAGGAGAATAGAAAACGGCATTCGGTATCGGTGCAAATTCCCATCTATCTCATTATAATATTGCTCTCTCCTCCCTGAACTCCTCCTATAACCCCTCCCGAAAACATTCACTGGTGCAAGAGGTGCAAATTTGGAGCAAAGCATTTTAACCCCTTCTTGCTACAATTTCTTGCTGCCTCCTCTGGCAGCAAAGGGGTTACTGCATCGGTTCAACATAAGTTAAATAATGCAACTTGCAACATGTTTCGATCAGTGCTCCAGTTTCTAATACTTACTACAGAGGTGCTTCCCCCCCCCCCAGCAGGATAGCCCTGCTTCAGCACAGGTGTCTCAATCAGTCCCTGCTTCAGCACAGGTAGTTGAATCAGTCCCTGCTTCAGCACAGGTGGCTCCAGTCCTCAATTGAGCCTATGATTGAGCCACCTGTGCTGAAGCTGGGATATGCTGAAAACCTGACCTGTTGGGGGGGGGGGGGGGAGAGAGCTTGAGGACTGGAGTTGAGCCCCTCTGACTTAATACATGGGCACAGAGTGACATAACACATACTGTACACAGAAGCATGTAATCAGCAGGCAGCAACAGACACACACACAGATAAACAAAGCAACAGAGACAGCACACAAACACGGACATACACATACACAAACCCACGGGGGACGTCACTGAGTGTATTACAGGCACGGGGAGCTGCAGCTATTGTATTAATTGGACAAATTATACATTTAGATTAAGAAATAGCAATAGTGATAGAAACTGCAGGTTTGCATAGAGCTGTGAGTGTGTAAGTGTTACTATATACCCGTTAACATGACACACACATACACCTGGCTGCACACACAGTCACACACAGGTGAGCACAGGATGAGAAGAGATACAGCACCTGGCTGCACACACACAGTCACACACAGGTGAGCACGGAATGAGAAGAGATACAGCACCTGGCTGCACACACACAGTCACACACAGGTGAGCACAGACAGGAATAGAGAGATCAGAGACTGCTGACAGCAGCGTCCACCGTGCATGCACCGGGAAGTAGTACAGCAGTGGCACAGACACAGGGTTCACACAAGGTGAGGATGCGAGGTAATAAGGGGAAGAGATACAGAGACCTGGCTGCCACACCACACAGTCACAACAAGGTGAGCACAGAATGAGAAGAGATACAGCACTGGCTGCACACACACAGTCCACACACAGGTTGAGCACAGAATGAGAAGAGATAACAGCACCTCGTGCACACACACGTCACACAACAGGTGAGCACAGAATGAGAAGAGATACCAGACCTGGCTGCACACACACAGGTCGCACAAGGTGAGCACCGCAATGAGAAGAGATACAGCACCTGGTGCACAACAAAGTCACAACAGAGTGAGCACAGCAGAAAAAGAGAGCAAGAGAGTGAGCAGCACTGGTCACCTACACAAAGTCACACCACAGGTAGCACAGGATGAGAGAGAGATACAGCAGACCTGGTCTGCACACACCACAGTCATCCACAGGTGTAGCAACAAGAGTAAAGTAGAAGTAAAGGGCGGATGAAGAGAAGCGTGAAAGAGCAGAAAACGGGAGGGGAGATACAGCACTGGCTGCACACACACAGTCACACACAGGTTGGACACAGAATGAGAAGAGATACAGCAGCTGGCTGCACACACACAGTCACACACAGGTGAGCACAGAATGAGAGAGATCAGCACTTGGCTGCACACACAACAGTGTGAGCACAGAATGAGAGAGATACAGCACCTGGCTGCACACAACAAGTAACCACAGTGAGCACAGAATGAGAAGAGATACAGACACCTGGCTGCACACACACAGTCACACACCAGTGTGAGCACAGGAGAGAGAGAGAGAAGATACAGCACCTGGCTGCACAACACACAGTCACAACACAGGTGAAGCACAGGATAGAGAAGAGATACAGCACCTGGCTGCAACACACAGTCACACACAGGTGAGCACAGTGAGAGAAGAATTACAGCACTGGCTGCACACACACAGTCACACACAGGTGAGCACAGGATGAGAAGAGATACAGCACCTGGCTGCACACACACAGTCAACACCAGGTGAGCACAGGTAGGATGAGAAGAGATACAGAACATGGCTGGCACGCACACAGTCACACACGTTGAGCACAGGGATATGGAGAAGGAACAGCACCTGGCTGCACACACACAGTCACACACAGGTGAGCACAGAATGAGAAGAGATACAGCACCTGGCTGCACACACACAGTCACACACAGGTGAGCACAGAATGAGAAGAGATACAGCACCTGGCTGCACACACACAGTCACCACAGGTGAGCACAGGATGAGAAGAGATACAGCACCTGGCTGCACAACCAGTCACACACAGGTGAGCACAGGATGAGAAGAGATACAGCACCTGGCCTGCCACACACAGTCACACACAGGTGAGCACAGGGATGAGAAAAGAGATACAAGCACTGGCTGCACACACACAGTCCCACACAGGTGAGCACAGGATGAGAAGAGATACAGCACCTGGCTGCACACAACACAGTCACACACACGGTGAGGCACAGAATGAAAGAGATACAGCAGCCGGCTGCACACACCACAGTCACACACGGGTCAGCACAGGATGAGAAGAGATACAGCAGCTGGCTGCACAACACACGTCACACACATGGTAGCACAGGATAGAAAGATAAACACACTGCTGCAACACACACAGTCACACACAGGTCAGCACAGAATGAGAAGAGATACAGCAGCTGGCTGCACACACACAGTCACACACAGGTGAGCACAGGATGAGAAGAGATACAGCACTTGCTGCACGCACACGGTGAGCACGGAATGAAGAGAATACAGCCCCTGGCTGCACACACACAGGTGACACAGTTGACACGAGATGAAAGAAGTAACAGCACCTGCTGCACCCCACAGTCCACACGTGAGCACAGGATGAGAAAGATACAGCACCTGGCTGCACACACACAGTCACAACAGGTGAGCACAGGATGAGAAGAGATACAGCACCCTGGCTGCACACACCTCACACACAGGTGAGCACAGTGAGAAGAGATACAGCACCTGGCTGCACACCACAGTCACACACAGTGAGCACAGGAGAGAGAGAGATACAGCACCTGGCTGCACACACACAGTCACACACAGGTGAGCACAAGGATGAGAAGAGATACAGCACCTGGCTGCACGCACACACATTCACACACAGTGAGCACAGGATGAGAAGATACAGCACCTGGCGCACACAACAGTCACACACAGGTGAGCACAGAATGAGAAGAGATACAGCACCTGGCTGCACACACACAGGTGAGCACAGTTGAGCACAGAATGAGAAGAGATACAGCACCTGGCTGCACACACACAGTCACACACAGGTGAGCACAGGATGAGAAGAGATACAGCACCTGGCTGCACCACACCAGTCACCACCAGTGAGCACAGAATGAGAAGAGATACAGCACCTGGCTGCACACACACAGTCCACACAGGTGAGCACAGATAGGAGAAGAGATACAGCACCTGGCTGCCACACACACAGTCACACACAGGTTGAGCACAGAATGAGAAGGAATACAGCACCGGCTGCACACACACAGGTAACACAGTTGAGCACGAGAATGAGAGAGATACAGCACCTGGCTGCACACACACAGTCCCACCCACAGGTGAGCACGAATAGAAGAGATACAGCACCTGCTGCACACCTCACCCAGTCACACAGTTGAGCATGAAATGCAGGATTAAGATACAGCACCTGGCTCCAGTTCTCACCTTGTTTTTAAAATGTTTAAAAATTGCAGGATTTCCGAGAACTGGATGAGCCTCAGAGCTCGCAGGAAGCGCAGGCCTGCAAGAGAGAAGAGGACATACTCAGTCACGCTGTACAACCCGGCAGAGGGCCTACCGGTCCGTGCAAGGAAGCGGCACCTGTCCAAGCGCAGGCGATGTGTTTATAGCACGCTGGGGCACGCGTATGAAGGAAAAAGTGGTGCAAATCTGGGGCAACAATCTGCACCGTTTGTATCAAAGACAAATAAGTGCAAGTTGAGATCACTAGGTTTGTGTTTTTCGATGCCCCGGTGGGGGGGGGGATGCGTGGGCCCTGGAATCGCCCGACGTGACACACATATCCCATTGCGGTTACTCGTTACTCGCTCGGATAGTGGGCCCTGTAACCTGGAGGTGCAACCAGCAACAAATAGCATCGTCTTATTATTTCCTTATGTGGATACAGATAAATAATCCGTATTACAGACGTAATACATTAATAGCGTCCGTTTCTGTTTATCCGTTTGTAAATGTGATCGTTGAATTCATTTTCCAAGCTAAATTACCCCAACCCCCCCCCCCCCGCCCTCCCCCCCAGTAACTGTCCGCTGGAGATTGACGGGTTCTTGTTGTGCTTTAATGTTTAATATTATGCTTTAATCTTTCAGATTCCAAATTTGCAAAGTTATTAGAAACCTCCCAAATTGTGTGACGCGTTGCAGGAATGGTATTTACGTGGTAGGAATGGTATTTACGTGGTAGGGTTGTGTTGCTTTGGCTTTATGGTACAGTACATATGTTCTGATGTGTATGAATTCTTGATTTATTAAATTATAGTGTACAGAGCAGGGGCGGCCAACTCCTGTCCTCGTGGGCCACCAACAGGTCAGGTTTTCAGGATATCCCTGCTCCAGCACAGGTGGCTCAGTCTTCGATTACACTATCTGTGCTGAAGCAGGGATATATTGAAAACCTGACCTGTTGGTGGCCCTTGAGGACTGGAGTTGGCCGCCCCTGGTACAGAGCTTTTTAAACCTCATTGTTTTTTTTCTTTAAGAGTTTTGCAAGTTTGCAGTCACTGAAAGAAGAGACCTGCGAGTTTTGGCAAGATCCACACACTCCGATTTAATCAATCAAGAACAATCATGTCGGTTCACTAAACGGCATCACAACCTGCAACAATTATACACTTCTCCAGGGTCGATATGGCTATTAGAACTGAACAACACTATATGGCAGCTTAAAACATCTTGCTAAGTGGGACTGCACCTTTAGTTCTACAGGGGCTACGAATAAGGCACTTGCCAAAGGAAATGGTCCATGGGTCACCCTGACCCAGTCACGGAGGGCTCAGTGGTTTGGGGTCTCCAGAGCAAACCCGTGGTACCAAGGACAGTGACAAGGGCAGATCAAAACTCAAGCCCTAAAGCCTATTGTGTGTCTATCACTCGGACCGAGTGCGGGATTATCCGTTAGGTAAAGAAGATCAGAGCAACAGGCTACAAAGAAATTACATCAAGGGCAAAATGCGTGCAGCACCGCTGCACCGCGCACACCGGAGCGGGAATACGGCGAAAGCGCTCAGCCACTTTATTATCACCGGGAGCAGATTTTCATCCTTTAAGAAACGATGAATAGCATTCACAAAAACTGTGACCAACACAACAGTAAATGCAACATTACACACAACACAAGTGGCTCCGAGGCTCACGTCTAGCTGGTACAATCACGCACAATCACGCACAATCGATTCCAATGCTGCAGGGATCAAGGGTCATGAAGCAGATTTTAGCCGTTCAAATAACTTTTTTTTTGTCTCCCAAAATATAAAATGATATCGCGTCCTGGGATTTCGACATCGAAAGTACAGGTAACGGCACAATAATTCCCACGGCATCTTTATCCACCATCCTACACGATGCGTAAGGAAGCGCTTATAATGCCGGCGACGTCAGGCCGCGCTTATAGTGCCGGCGACGTCAGGCCGTGCTTATAGTGCCGGCGACGTCAGGCCGCGCTTATAGTGCCGGCGACGGTGACGTCGGGCTGCGGTCGCCGGAAAAATCAAATTGAGATGACTTCCAGCGATCGCAACCAAGCCGTGGCTGAGCCGCGCTTACTATAAGCGCACGCAACGGCGGCAATGCATTTTGTTTTGACGTTGCGTTGCTGTCGCCGGCACTATAAGCGCAGCCTAAGGCTGAATCCATGGTGACTGCAGCCGTGCGGAGGCGCGCTGAGGCTGAGGGAAAGCTTTCCCTGGCCGTAGTTCGCTCGCTGTCCGGGGGCGTGTTAGGGGGGGGGGGGGGTCCTGTGACGTCACGGAGCTGGTTCGCCCCCATTGGGCGAACCCCTCACGTGACCGGCCCTGCGCTCCCGTTGAGCGCTCAAACTAGAAAATTAATGTCGGCTACGCTTCCGCACGCTTGCAGAAGCGTGCGCGAGCCCCTGCTAAAGACGCTCTCATTGCGGCTGCAGGGGCTCACTGCCGAGCGTGGGCGCGGCTCAGCACGGGTCAGCGGCTAAGCGCTGACCATGCCCGCGGCCTAAGGAAGGACAGGATTGTCGGCCCCTCTGGCATAGAAAAGGATGAATCCATTTGGGGCAGAGCACAGTGTTGCCAACGCCAATGGGGTTAAACCTTTAATTCCCTGCGTTCTGAGGCTTTTATTTAACCCCTTCAGTGCTGGGGTGCTTGTCGGATATACAGTGGGAGCCTCTGCCCCTTATTCACTTGGGGTGGGGGGATAAGTACAGTACCCCAACAAACCAAAAAACTGCTCCTCTATCTGTAGCCCCTTGCTAAAATCAGGCCCCTCTTAGCATGTAGGCTGTGGCAGCACTCTGGCAGTGTAGGGGTTAAACCCACTGCACATGGTCCTGCAGGTGAGCTGGCTCCTAGCTAAGCTATCTTGTTGCAATCTTCAGGCACCAGCCTACCTGCAGAGTTCTAGTGGGTCATGTGACCGGGAGGGGAAAAAGTTGACCCCCCCCTGGGTAGATAAGGGGGCGTCTGGTCTGCTCAGCAGAGAGAGTGCTGGGGCGGTGCTCGGCTCCCATGCTGCAGGGAGCAGGGATAGAGGCCAGCTTTATGTAGGGATCTGGGGCTGAGCCTGCTTCATCCCAAGGCCGTGCGTACAGTGCCCGCGACGGGCGACGTCGCCCAAAAACAAATGCACTGCCGCCGCCGCCGCCGTGTGCGCTTATAGTCAGTGCGCGGATTTTGGAAGCTGTCAATATTTGATTTTTCAAGGGCTGTCGCCTCATGTGACAGCCTCTGAACCAATCAAATGCCAGTAAACCCGCGACGCCGCCGCAAAGCGAAATATAACATTCGCCAGCGGCGACGGGTGACGTCACCCATCGCGGGCACTATACGCGCGGCCTGAGGCTGCAATTATAGTGCCAGCGACAGCAACGCGACATCGCCGTCGCGGCAAAACAAATGCATTGTCATCGTCGCGTGCGCTTATAGTGCACGCGACTGCAACAAAGCGACGGAGTGACAGTGCTTCTCCGTGCCTCTGCCCTCCCCTTTAATGGCGTCATCCAGCGACTTTGCCTAAACTTCCAAATACAACTCGTCGCAATGGCGACGGGTGACTTCATCGGTCGCGTCGCCGTCTGTATAAGCGCAGCCTTAGGCCGAGTCCCCGCTGGCGCTGAGCGCCTCATGCTTGGAGAGCGCTCCAAGCATGAGCGCCGGGTGTCCTGCATGTACGCACGCTGGGGTTGCTGGGGGGGGTTGGGCATTGCGGGTAGTTGAGCGCGCTGGAAAGTTAGATTTTTTTTGTTTACCTGAGCGCGTGTGCCCGCGCACGAGCGCACAACGTGAGCGGGGACTGACATATATCTATATATGGAAGTAACCGCCGCAAGCGCCGCCCGCTCAGCGTGAGCGGGGACAGGACAATTTGAATTGCCGAAACTAAACTCGCCAAGCGCCGCGCGCTCAGCGCTCGCGTGGCCGCAGCCTTAGCCTGGGTTAGTGTTGGGTCCTGGGAGGGACTGCAGGCAAAGGGGGAACTGCTGCAAGAGAGACATGCTGAAAACCTGTCCTGTTATGCTGTGTCTGCTGGTGTGCAATAAAAGCAAGCATCCTGTTTACAAGTGCCTGGCCTCCTGTTCTACTTATTCTACATCTACCCCTCACTACAGCCCAGGCCTGGATCCAACAGAGAAGCCCTGAGACCAGAGGTAAAACTGACTGAGCTACACTACGCTGAAGCAGGTAGAAATCCTGTCAGCAGAATAGAAGAGATTGAGATGTACACCGGTTTTTCTGCCGGGGGTGGGAGGGGGGGTGTAGGGGTGTTACATATCCACTACACAATATATCACCCCCCTCAGTTCCAGGAAAGGCAGCAATGTATTGGGGGTTGGCCCCGGATGAGTTGTCTAACACCCCATTACAGCTTTGTGCATCATTTCGGTCACTGGTTTCCAACTTTGTCCCCGAGGCTCCTTCTAAAGTTCTCTGCAATCTTATATCTAATTTCTCTTCCACTGCCCCGTCTCCGGCCCTCTTCTCCTTCTGTCCCCGGGACTGCCCCGTCTCTCGGCCCCTCTTCTCCTCTCCCCGGGCTGTGCCCCTTCTCTCTTCCCTCTTCTCCTGCTCCCCGGGACTGTCTCCTCTGGCTGCCTTGACCCTATACTCCTCCCATCCTCGTTGGTTTTTTAATTAATCTAGAAAATAGCAAGAGCTGAAATGAAGAAGTGGATCAGCAGCAACAAATACAAGGAATATTTCCCACCCCCGACGTCATTCTTCTTATGTGGACTACAAAAAAAAACCCCAACAAAACAGAAACATCAGCGAGCAACATCAAAATAACGCAACTACATACAAATAAAACATGGTATCACATACACGTATAGTACAAATAAAACAGTATCTCATACAAAATAACACAACGTAAGTACAAATAAAAAACAGGTATCCACATACAATAACACAACGTATAGTACAAATAAACAGGTATCACATACAAATAACAAACGTATAGTACAATAAAAAAAGGTATCACATACTAAATAACGCAACGATAGTACAAATAAAAAACAGGTATCACATACAAAGTAACGCAACGTGTATACAGAAAAAACAGGTATACATACAAAGTAACACAACGTATAGTACAATAAATACAGGATCACATACAAAGTAACACAACGTATAGTAAAATAAAACAGGAATCACATGCAAGTACACAACGTATAGTACAAATAAAAACAGGAATCACATGCAAAGTTAACACAACGTATAGTACAAATAACAAACAGGTATCACATGCAAAGTAACACAACGTATAGTACAAATAAACAGGAATCACATGCAAAGTAACACAACGTATAGTCAAATAACAACAGGTATCACATGCAAATACACAACGTATATTCAATAAAAACAGGTATCACTACAAAGTAACACAACGTATAGTACAAATAAAAACAGGTATCACATACAAATTAACACAACGTATAGTACAATAAAAACAGGTATCACATGCAAAGTAACACACGTATAGTACAAATAAAAACAGGTATACATGCAAAGTACACAACGTATAGTACAAATAAACAGAATCACATGCAAAGTAACACACGTATATCCAATAAAAACAGGTATCACATACAAAGTAAACACAGCTTATGCTACAAAAAATAAAAACAGTATCATCACTACAAGTAACACAGCGTATAGTACATAAAACAGGTTCACATATAAAATAACACAACGTATAGACAACAAACAGAATCACATACAAAGTAACACAGCGTATAGTACAAAAAAACAGGATCACATACAAAATAACACAACATATAGTACAACACAGGTATCACATACAAAGTAACACAACGTATAGTAAAAACGGTATCACATACAAAATAATGCAACGTATAGTACAAAAACAGGTATCACCTACAAAGTAACACAACGTATAGTCAAATAAAAACAGAGTATCACATACAAATAACACAACGTATGTACAAAACAACAAACAGGGTATCACATACATAAAAGTACCCAACTAAATTAACACTGCTAAATAACGATGGAAAATAATTAGCTTCGAAGCTTTATGGAGGCTCCATACAGTATCAGACACTGAGATGGGCTCCGGTGCCCCCGCCGTGAGTGTGATGGATGCAAAATACAAAACCGCTGAGTTCTGTGAACATTCACAATCACACGGTACCGATGACAACTTACTACCCCATACTAACGGGCCACTCTGTAACAGGAGCGAGGAGTGGTACCAGCCAACCTGCTCCCCTGTCCCCCTCCTCCGTGGCTTGTGTCCGGCTCTCACTCGTAGCCGTTCTGGTACAAGTCCCCAGGACTTCTTGCGCCTCCGCGGGGTCCTGTAAACCTCGTTCGTGTCGCTTCTTCTGGGCGCACGGCAAACCAAGATCTTGCTGGGGATCATCTCGAAGGATGGAGGGCAGGGAATGGCAGGGAACTTTCTCTGCCTGGGTGAGGGCACGGATAGCTGAGCTCCGAGGAGGGATAGCTCAGCTACGGATAAAGCTGGCAAGGCAACGGTGGATCGTAGACACCCCTGCATCAACGCCCAGCAGGGACCAGCCGCTTGGGTCACCTCCTTATTGCGTATGTCCCTTGTCATACAGCAAGCAGAACAAAAGTCAATGAGAAGTCCAAAGACAACACCGCAGCAGAGAGAAGCAGAGGCAGAGGAAGCAGAGGCAGAGAAGCAGAGGCAGAGAGAAGCAGGAGGCAGGGAACAGAGGCAGGTGAGAATCCAGAGGCGAGAGAAGAGCAGAGGGCAGAGAGGAGCAGAGGCAGAGAGGAGCAGAGGCAGGAGAAGCAGAAGGCAGAGAGGAGCTATAGGCAGGAGAGCAGAGGCAGAGAGGAGGCGGAGAGCATAGGAGCGATGCAGAGAGGATGAGATCAGGGAGAAGCAGAGGCAGGGAGACAGCAGGGCAGGGATAAGAATCAGAGGCAGGAGAATCATAGAGGCCGAGAGAAGCAGAGCAGAGCAGGAGAAGCAGAGGCAGGAAGGTCAGAGTGCAGGGAGAAGCAGAGCAGAGAGGAGACAAGGCAGTGGAGAAGCGATGCAAGGGATAAAGCATAGGCATAGAGAGGCAGAGGCAGGGAAGCAGAGGCAGGATACGCACGAGGCAGAGGGAGACTGAGGAGCGAGAGGAGCATACAGAGATGAGCAGCGGCAGAGAGAAGTTCAGCGCAGTGAGCTAGCAATTAGCAGTCAGGGTACGAGCAGGTAAAGCAGAGCTGCAGAGTATGACAGAGGGCAGGAAAGCAGTAGGCAGAGAGAAGCGAGAGGTCAGGTATGAGAAAGCAAGCAAGGCTGATGAAGCACTCAAGAGAAGCAGGAAAGGTAGAGAATAAAGGAGAGAGAAGCAGAGGCACGTGATGAAAGCAGAGGCCTATGAGTAGGATCATACAGGCAGGAGAATCAGAGTGCAGGGAGAAGATAACAGTAGAGCAGTGAGAAGTCATAGCAGGAACAGAGTAGAAGCAAGAGGAGAAGGGACGAGGCCAGAGAGAAGTCAGAGGCAGAGAAGCAAGGCAGAGTGGGGGCATATAAAAGGGCAGCAATAAGGCAGAACGGACAAGGAGAAGCAGAGAAAGCAGATGAAGCAGCAGGAACGTAGCAGAGCGAGAGGGACGGAGGAAGTCAGAGGCCAGAGAACAGAGTCAGATGTGCGCTGCGCAGCAGAGGAAGCATGAGGCCAGAGACAGAGGCAGGGAAAATGCAGAAGAATACGGCCAAAGAGGAAAGCATAGCAAGGGAAGCAGAGGCAAAGAGAGCAGGCAGAGAGACGTAGCGGGGAGCAGACGTAAGAAGCAAGCAGCAGAGAGCAGAGGAAGAGAGACAAGAGGCATAAAGAACGCAGGAGATGGGCATGGTGAAAAAACATGCCATGGGCAGGAATCGGCAGAGGCAGGTCTGATTGCGAGACTGCACAGCTTCCCGACTGATCCCTCACTGAGCAGCGCTTTAACAAGCACCCCTGTCCCTGCGCATCAGATTTAAAAGCTTAGCTCCTTCCACTCCCCGGGGAAGGGGGGCTACATTTCTGGCCACTGCAAACCCCCTCCCACGTAGCTACAAATCAGCTGACCTCCAACGCACTGCCAGCACTACCGCAAGCCAGCAGGTCGGAAGGCAACAGTCGGAGGGTGATGGGGAGGGATTTTATGCTTTGGATATCACACGAGTTGCTTTAGATTTGTATAGTGGTTTAAGGAGTAGGGGGGGGGGCACGGATTGGAGGGGCGCGGCTCGGGTTTCGAGGCCCCGCGCTCTGCCCGAAACTGGCATTTGAAATTAATGCCGGGGAAGACGCGCAAAGGCTTCTCACTTACTTGATTCAGCCGGCTACGGTGACGGCGTCGCTATGGCAAGGCAGGGGCGTCAAAGAGCAAACGCGAGGGCTATGTGTACTGCCGCCCCGCGCGGCTCCATTTGACGCGGCACAGACAAAGTAAGGGGGCGCAAGCACGTGGGGGACGCACAGAGGCGGTGCGCGTCAGCCCCCAACTTTTTTTGTGCAGCCCCGGTTGGAGTTTATTTCACATTGCTAGAAAGATTCGGGGGCTGGATTTGTATAAGGCCGCGTGGTGCAATATTTTGCTGCGCAACACTCACTAAAGTGGCAGTCCTGCACATCTTTGAATATAAAAAGTTGTGAAAATGAACTCTTCTCTCAGCCCTCAAGAGTGTAATATCAATACAGACGCTAGTTACACATCTCGGGGTTGTATAATTATGGGTGATTTCAGAATTTGTGGTTTTCTTTCGCCGTGGCGTTCGTGCAATGTTTTGAGAATGTCGCTACCAAAAACACTGTTTGTCACAAACTTTTCTCGCTTCCACACAATACTTAGAACGATTCGCTAATTAAAACCAGGAGGCCATTGCGAAGCCTTGTTCTAAATTAGGAAGAACCCTCTTCAATAAAAATCACTTCCTTGGTTTTTATAATAACTCCTTCACTACCATACTTGGTGCCTTTAAGTGAAAACCCGTTTATCACTACTAGCGAAGCTCTGTCCCTGGGTGAGCGGGGAGAGATTTTTCACACGAGGGCACTTGGCGGAAGGCGAAAAATGGGCCAGCTAGGGACGTGTCATAGTAACTCGTCTCGTCCCATTCCTATACAGCCGTCTTGCTCACAGTGTGTAGGTACTGAACAGGGAAAGGAGATGGGGTGGTGGAGGGGGGGGAGGGAAAATAGATTGGGTGGGTGGGTGTTGTGGGAAGGATGGTATGGGAGGGATGGTGGGTGGGTGTGGTTTTGGAGAGAGGAAAAGGGGCAATCTTGCAGGTTTTTTTTTTAGCGAAAAGGCCTGCAGCTGTGTGGCCATATTGACCCCCAAGACCATTTCCCTCCCTGTATCTTCAGTATAGTGAGGCTGAAGCCCTGCAGTGACCACAACCAAGAAGCCACCAAGGTAAGTCCTGATGTATTTCCGCTGCGGTAGACCACTAGAGGTGCAGCACTGCAAGACATTTGCATCGCAATTCCTATTCACGTTCCTTCTTGAACTGTGAATTTTCAGCATCCCCCACTAGGTTATTGATGCGGGGGAAGGAAGCACACACATCAACCCCAAAACCAAGTACAGGGAGCGCACCATGCCAAAACGCTACAGGAATGCACGATCAAACCAAGTACAGGAAAGTGCCACCATCCCCAAAACCAAGTACAGTAATTGCCAACCATCCCAAACCAAGTACAGGAAGTGCCACCATCCCAAAACCAAGTTACAGCTAAGTGCCCACCACCCCCAAAAGTCAGTGCAACCCACCAGTACAGGACGGCCAACCATCCCCAAAACCAAGTACATGAGAACCAGATGAGCCGGCGGTGCGTCTTCCACACGGTCCCCAAAACCTCACTCACCCCCATTGTCACATTTCTACGTGGGGAACTCTGGGTAATAACATGCAGCTTCATACAGTGGGGAACTCTGGGTTAATACATGCACGTGGTCAATACAGTGGGGAACTCTGGTATAACATGGACACGTTGTCACTGTAATTCCCCTAGAGGAGGAGCAGTTACAGTAGCACTGACACACGTACTGTATGGAGGTGGAGCGTTTACATAACACTGACACAACATGTTGTACACGTGGGAGCGGGTACAGTAAGCACTGAACAAAACGTTTGTACTATACTGAGTTGGAGCGGTACAGTAGCACTGACCACACAATTACTTACGGAGGGAGCGGTGAACAGTAGCAACTGACCACATGTCTTGTACTTCGTAGGGGCGTTACAGTAGCCGACACACGATTTGTCTAAAAACGGAGGGAGCGTGTACAGTAGCAACTGACACAACAATGTACTGTACGGATAGGAGCGGTACAGTAGCACTTACACACATGGCTACTGTACGGAGGGAGCAGTACAGTAGCCTGGACACACATGTTGTACTGTCGTAGGGAGCGGTACAGTACACTGACAACACATTGTACTATACGAGGACTGACGGTACAGTAGCATTGACACACATTTTGTACTATACGAAAGGGAGGGTAACAGTAGCACTTGACACCGACCGTACTGGTATGGGAAGGGAGCGTGTAACATTAACATGACACACGTGACTGTATGGAGGGAGTCGGTACAGTGCACTGACACACATGTTGTACTATACGAAGGATGCGGTAACGTATCAACTGACACACATATGTTACGGTACGGAGGGAGCGGGTACAGAGCACTGACACACTTGTACTATCGGAGGAGCGGTTAACATAGTCACTGACCAACACCTGTTTTCAACTGTACGTGAGGGAGCGGTACATAGCACTGACACCGTTGTACTATACGGAGGGAGCGGTAACAAGAGCACGACACCACATGTTTGTAACTGTACGGAGGGACGTGTACATTAAAGCAACAACTGACACACGTGTACTATCGGGATGGAGCGGTACAGTACAACTGACAACACAATGTTACTAGTACGGAGGGAGCGGACAGTAAGCAACTTACACACATGTACTGGGTACGGAGGTGTAGGCACGTACGTAGCCCTTGACAAACACCCCATGTTGTACTGTACGGAGGGAGCGGTTACAGTAGCACTTGACACCCATTGTAACTATAACGGAGGGAGCGGTCAGTAGCATTGACACACAGTTTGTACCTATAACGAATGGAGCGAGTACAGGCACTGACACCCGTAGCTGGTATGAGGAAGCGGGTACCAGTGCACTGTGACACACGTGCTGTATGGGGGAGCGGTACAGTAGCACGACACCTTTGTACTTACGGGAGCGGTACAAGTTAGCACTGACACACATTGTTGGTACTGTCGGAGGGAGTCGTGTACAGTAGCACTTGACAACACGTTGTAACTATAACGGAGGGAGGCGGTACAGTAGCACTTACACAATGTTTACTGTACCGGAGGGAGCGGTACAGTCAGCACTGACACACGTTGTACTATCGTGATCGGTACAGTAGCACTGACAAGACAATTGTACTGTACGAGGGTAAGCGGTACAGGTAGCACTGACAACCTTGTGACTATACGGAGGGAGCGGTACAGTGAACACTGAACACACATTACTGTAACGAGGGAGCGTACAGTAAGCACTGACACAACTGTACTTACGGAGGGGACATTACAGTACCTGGACACACATGTTGTACTGTACTGAGGGGCGGGTACAGTAGCATCTGACACACATTGGTACTATACGGAGGGAGCGGTACAGTAGCATTGACACACATGTTGACATACTAAGGGAGCGGTACAGTAGCACTGACACACGTACTTTGTATGGAGGATCGGTAACATGTAGCATGGACACACGTACTGGTATGGAGTGGAGCGGTACAGTAAAGCACTGACAACCATGTTGTACTATCGAAGGGACGGTACAGTAGCACTGACACACTGTATGTACTGTACGGAGGGGAGCGGTACAGTAGCATGGACACAGCTTGTACTGATACGGAGGGAGCGGTACAGTAGCACTGCACACATTTGTACTGTAACGGAAGGGAGCGGTACAGTACAAACGGACCCACCGTTTGTACTATACGGAGGGAGCGGTAAGTAGCATGTACACACATGTTGTCTGTTAGCGGAGGGAGCGGTACAAGTAACACTGACAACACGTGTGTAACTATACTGGAGGGAGCGGTTCCAGTAGCACTGACACACTGCCTGTTGTTACTGTAGCGGAGGAGGCGTTACAGTAGCACTGACACCCGTTGTACTATAACGAGGGAGCGGTACGTAGCACTGACACACAATGTACTGTCGAAGGGAGCGTACAGTAGCACTGACACCATTTGAACTGTACGGATGGGCGCGGTACAGTAGCACTGACACACATTTGTACTATACGGAGGGAGCGGTAACAGTACACTGACACAACATGTCGTACTATACGGAGTGGAGCGGGTAACAGTAAGCACTGACACACATGTTGTACTTGTACGGATGGAGCGGTACAGTGCACTGAACCACGTTGTACTATGACGGAGGGAGCGGTACAGTAGCACTACACACATGTACTGTCACGGATTGAGCGGTACGTAACACTGACCACACATGTTTGTACATACGGTAGGGAGCGTACAGTAGCACTGACAACAACATGTTACTTACGGAGGGAGCGGACAGTAGCACTGACACACATGTTTGATCTGTACGAAGGGACGGTACAGTAGCACTGAACACACATCGTACGTGGGAGGGAGCGGTACAGGTAGCACTGACACAACATGTACTGTACCGGAGGGAGCGTACAGTACATGACACAATGTACTGGTTACTGGAGGGACGGTACGTAAAGCACGACACACATGTACTGTACGAGGGGCGGTACAAGCAGTAGACTGACACACAGTACTGTCGGAGGGAGCGTAACGTAGCACTGACAACACATGTACTGTACGGAGGAGGAGGTAATATCACTACAGTTACACATGTTTGCAGTTCACGGGGCACACGGTAGCAGGTCGTACTGTCAATTGGCCAGTTGGTCTTTATACGGAGTGGAGCTAGTGCACTCCACTGTGTATTATTTAAGATAGCCATGGTCTTAGCGCCATATTCAGGAGTTCCGATAGTCGCCTAGTCAGCCCCTCTCACTGTGCTCGTCTTTGCAGCAAAAGCACTCCTGGTCCCTTAGGGCGAGGACTCCCTCCTTAGGTCAATCGCCCTGTGCGAGTGCTCCCAGGTTTAGTGAACTCTGCTCCGGATGAGTCGCGCGCATTTCGGCTTTAGCTTGCTCCGGTGTAGTTCCCGTGCGTCTGACACCTGTAGTGCTGCCTTCTTGGTTTTCCGGTTCGCAGGGTGCTGACTCCGTCATGCTATCCGTCCCTGGATGAGTGCTTGATCCCACGAGTGTTTCTGCTCTGGGTTGACAGCCTCTTGGCGTAGGTGTGAGTGCTGCAGCGCCTTTTTGGTTCTGGTATGGTACTGTCGCCTTTCTAGGACTGCTTGTTTCATAGTCTCATCTCTTTCGGTGGCGTGCACGTAGTCGTTGCTTTCCTTTTATCTTTCTCCTTCTGTCAGTAGGTCCCCCGTCTCTGGCGTTTTGCGATCGCTCCTCCACGTTTCGCGCATGTGCATCTGGACCCATGAGTGCTCGATGTTTGAGTGCTGCGTAGGTGCCCGTGGTGCTCGTGCTCATGTTCTCCCTACTGTACGTCTACCTTTACATGGTGCTTTCCTATCAAACATCTTGTACTGTAAGACAGGGTGTGCCGGCGACTCCAGTCCTCAAGGCCCCAACAGTCAGGTTTTCATGATATCTCTGCTTCACACGGTGGCTCATCAGAGTCCCCTGCTTGCACAGCAGGTGCTCAATCATATTCAGTGCCAGTTGACTGAGTTCACTGATTGAGCCACCCTGTGCTGAAGCTGGGATAACCTGAAAACCTGGCCTGTTGGGTCCCTTGAGGACCGTGAGTTGGGAACCCCTGGTGTAGCAGAACCTAGGGGCAATGAACCACAAGCATCGAAACACCCACACCGAAGTAAAGAAGCTGCTGACACCGCAGAGTGACATTGTGGAACAAAAGTCACAGGACTGACAATGCTGATCCAGTCCTGTGATCACTCTGCTGCCCTGCTCCTGCAGGAACACCTGAAATACAGGAGTGCTGGGATCCATCTGTGATCCATCTCTGCTGTCCTAGCTCTCCTGCAGGAAACCTGATACATACAGGAGGTGCTGACCAGTCTTGATCCATCTCTGCTGTCCCTGCTCCTGCATGAACACTGATCTATACTACTGGAGGTGCTGATCAGTCTGTGATCCATCTCTTCTCTGGTGCCTGCTCCTGCAGGACACTGATACATACAGGAGTGTGTCTGTATACAGTCTGTGATCCTCCTCTGCTGTCCTGCTCTGCAGGAACACTGATACATACAGGAGAACGCCGATACAGTCCTG
>WSYH01006054.1:0-40439 GCA_036426205.1 Ascaphus truei | reverse complement strand
CGTCCCGGGGAGGAAAGGGGGATGGAGGACAAGGTCGGCTGGGTCAGCAGCAACGAAGACGGTTCGGGTCACCCCCCGACCGCGCAGAGAGAAAAGACTTTCGCCACGCCTCGGTGACACAAGAGATAAGGGAAGGGAGATTACTCAGACGAGATCTCCGTGAGCTGGCGGTGGCGAACCGGGACCCAAGAGGGACCAAGGACGGCGACACTTCCGTGGGGTGAGTGGCAGGTGGGAGAAAGGGCGTCCCCCGCGGCAGATCGGCGAGCCGAGAAGACGGAGTTCCGCCGTCCCAGGACCTGGCGGGCGACGGGGACGGAGAAGCGCCAACGCCCCTGCGGACTGGTAAGAGAAGCAGCCCCAATCATTTACCTGTCCCGGCAGACAGCGCAGCGGGAGGAAGGGCCGTGCCAGGCCCGTAGGCACGCCACGTGGCGACCGACCTGCATCATTCCGGTGAAGAACCACCGGCGGACGCGCTACCCCCCGCGATGTCGTCATCGAGGAAGAGAGCCGAACTGGGACCGGTCGCAACCCGGACTGGCGGAGCTTCGGTTCAGGGCAGGATCGGCCCATCACTGCCGGGTCGGCGATGGCGGGGAACCAGCCCTGGGAAGGAAAGCACGAAGGACCAGCCCGGATCACACGCGATACGCGGGACACCGGTCCCCGATCACCCCTACACCAAGGCACACGGAGTTGATGGGCGATCGAGGACCCCATCGAGGAGCGGGCTGGAGAACCTCGTCATTGGACCCACCGTATCCCAGGACAGCCAGAGCACACCCACCACGGGTCGTAACCCCGTGGGGCCCAATCGCTTGACTTATGTCCCCCATTTTTTTTTTACCCGCCCCCCCACCACACACACAACGCCCTACCGCACTAGACACAAACCACCCCCTCGCACAACTACGCAAACCGGTTCACACGCCCCTCCACACCGCTAGATCTAGAATCGGGGACACCAACCCACCGGCCAAGGAGGAGGTTGGGAAAAACGAAGCGGGGGAGACGACACGCGGCAGAGCGCCTACGCCGAGCCCGCCCCCACTTCTGGCGCGGGGGAGAGTTGACGCACCCCGCCTCGACCGCACCGCCCGGTATAGGCCGGTGGCTGCCCCATGTGGTTCCCGAACCCAGTGAAAAAGGCCCCGGGCTCATTCAAGATGGTCTGGAACGCGATCGGCTCACCCCACCCGGCCCCCACTCGGGAGTATTTTCCCAGGGGTCATGATGAGTGATTCAGGGGAGTCACACAAATTCAGAGAGCACCGTTGGTGTTGCCACCCACACCAACGCCATCGAGAACCCGGGTATCTGCGATCTGGGCCCCAGGGACCGCAAATCGCCGACCACATCCGCGCGAGAAGATGTAGTGGATACTGGGGCTGCGGGAGAGTTCACCCCTGAGCACAGGATAGAGATTGCAGGAGCGAGGCTCAGATGAGCACAGGGAGAGATAGAACCCATGGTCCCAGCCCATCCTGTCAGATCCCGTGGACCCTGGGATGAGCCCCATATCATGGTGTTACATGGGAGGGCAGGTAGGCTGACCCCTGCACCCACCGGCCCATTAGACAGGCGACCCCCGAACGGGCCATAATGGCTCGTTTATATAAATCTCATCCAATGGGTTGGAGACAGTATTGTTCCTGAGCCTTCATGGATGAAATAGAGGAGATAGAAGGGAGGTGCTTAGCCCGGAGACATTGGATGTACTCCCTGGTCGGAGTAGGGGGAAGTTGCAGTGATAGGCCACCCCAAGAGAAGGCCGAGGAGCGGATTAGAACATCATTGGTACGATATGGGGCATAGGAAGGAAACATCTACAAGCATAAGGTGACCTATAGGCCCGAGAGGGGACTGCCGAGACATTACTTATGTTACGGTCCTGGATATGGGTGGTAGGCGAGGTAAGAAAAACCTGACCCCAGTCACTACTTTTAGATGGTACTCATTGCATTAGCGGGTTCGTGGCTGCTGAGTCGGGGCGAGATTGGCGGAGTGTACTGTAGGAAATTTTTGTGTGCATATGAAAATTTGTAAGGTTTTCTAATATGTTTTTGTCGTTACAGTGCTTCATGGGAAAAGGGTATACAAATTTAGGGTCACCAGCGAGGGGACGATGGGATTCACCAGGGGAGAATGTAGCGGTCATTTAAAAATGGTACAGTCATCTCTACTGCTGACAGTAAGGCCGGATAAGGTTGGCATTTGCCAGCAGTAATTATGGAGGTTTGCCCTCAAACCCTGGTTGGGGGCCCTGTGGTAGGGATGGAGTGGTACTATCTATGACTCCATGGTTAGTGATGTCAGAGTGTGTCAGCCCCAGAGTGTACATTAAAGCACCAGAACTGTGTCTCAAAGTTAGTTCTGCAAGGAGTTTATCTGAGACCTGAGTTCTGTCAAGTTTTCAAGTCAATAGTCAGGACAGTTTGTTCCATAGCTCAGTAAGAGTCTGTGTCCGGGACTGGCGCAGAAAGGATATCCCGGATGGGATAGGATCCCTGATCAAGGGGCATACCTTTTGTAAAGGGAAGCAAGGGCAACCATGATGGGCTAGGACACCCATTGTGGAGGGGCAGCGACCATACGTTATCAATAAGATGAAGCTGATCACAGAACCCTTCGTGGTGTAAGTGTCAAGTGATTCACAGGGGCTGCACACCGAGGAGTTCCTCACCAGGACCATCCCCAAGTGACCGAAGGGAACCTGAATTGAGGTGGAGGCGCCTGATGCACTGGAACTAGGTAGGATCAGCAACTACCTCAGCTGGCCTGTCTGGATCGGCGTCCTCCCCACACACCCATCAATGCGGGAGACTAAGGAGTCCTGTTGCCAACAGGTGCACCACCAAGACACTACCACATGTAATGTGGGGACGGTTAGACCAAAGGGGCCAATGTGAGATTGGGTGGGTCAGGCCGGGGCCACAAAAACCCGTACAGATATATTAATTTTTTAATTGAAGTTAGTGTTGTATTCTAAATGGTATAAATTTTTATAAAATCGAGTTGTGATTTAAACATTAATGGAATTACAATACACCACACAAGATTGTTATCACCACACTTTGATTATATCCTATCAATTATGTCCACTCATTTTATTGTATATCTCGTATAACATCAAGGTTCATCCAACCTTTCTTTGACCCCCCATATCTTAGTCACTCGATTGTGCAACAGCCCTTGGTGGCATGCATATATTCATTATGCCTCTGTGATGCTATTCGAGGCCTTGTTGGACATATTGTAGGCAAGATAGATACATAAGCAGTTGAGGCCACGCGATGGCAGCCCCTGCTGATGACGTTAACATAACGGAGAAACGCGTCGGAATGTTACGTTGGAACGTGCTGTGTACACCCGAGTGTGTCTGTGGGTCCAGGGGAATAAATACACGCAATCGCCCGCTGCTACCTGGCGATCTTCCAGGTATTTCTTCGCTGTGTGAAGCCAGCCATCCCACCCATTTGTGTGCTTATGTGTGCAGTGAGGAGCCTTTGGATACAAGCCCGCTTTCTGGCCCCTTCCAGCGGGGTTCGGGGTGTTTCCAAGAATACCTGGGACATAGTAGCGTGAGGATATCTTCCAATATCCAACAATCTATGGATGGGACTTCCTGTGTACTGAGTTACCTGACCCGTTGTATACCTCCAACCGGTTGAGTCACAACGATAGAGATTTATCTTTACATGCCCTTTTGATTTGTTCTTTGTGAGCGCATGTCCAAGGAGTCTCTTCTTGCTGTTTGTTTTTAAACTTATTATGACAGTATCACGTACGGAGATTTGCGCTATAATAATATATGGTGTTATATAGATATATATATTATATATATATATATATATATCTAGTGACAGTCACAGGCACATATATAGGTACCTATGTATAATATAGATAGATATCTCTATATATATATATATATCTAATATATTACTGAGGAAGAGCACAAGAAAAAACACTTATTAGGTAAAAGAAAACCATAAAAAGATATAAAAAGCTAAGGTATTAACAGCAAATGCGAGGCCCGGCACGGACTGTGTGCTACTCGCTCCTCCAGCCAGAGGTAGTGATTGTGCAACGGCTTCCTGAAACTTGCTACGGACAAATTACTCCAATGCGTTCCAACCAAGTAAGTAATCGCTTAATCAGGGACGTGTGGTTGTGTGTTTGTGTGTGTGTGTGTATATATATACGCACCACACACAGACAGCAAAGGGAGTGAAATTGATGAAAAAAATATAAGGAATGAGTGTACTGGGTGCGTACCATCGAAGAAGTAAGTACTGTATATGGGCAAAAGAGAGGAGAGGCACCCAAAAATGCAAATAAAGGTGAAGTTAAGAGCCAATGTTTTGACTCAGCAGGAGACTTTTCAGAGCATAGATACAACAACATCATACGTAATACATAAATACATACCATAATATATTAAATGATGCATACGATAAATATGAACATTTAGAAGGAACACATTTTTTCTGCAAATAACCAACATCGATTTTTTTTTTTTAAATGATGTTTTTTCGCCAGCCACTAAATAGATAACAATTGATCACTGTTCTCATAATGGCAAATAGCATCTAAATTTAACATTAGAAGGGTTACAGTAAACCTACATTCACTATTACCATAGCTGAAAAAATATGTATGTTCTGAAAAAAAATACAGCATTGCTTTGAATCTGTAAAAAACCAAGACAGCGCCTTAGGTAGAGGTGGTAGAAAAATACGGGTACTGTGGGCTTGCTGATTAAAATGTATCCCCTAGGCATTCTTGATGCTCAGGGCAGAGGTCAGCCCACAATCAGGTGCTTAATTACTGTTCAACAGAGAGACTTTCTTGCCACCTGTGACTCCTTGCCCTTAATTCCTGCTATTTTATTGTGCCGTGCAAAATCTAATGCCAGCGTGGCATACCCGCGGAGATGGATTAGCCGACTTGTGTTTCCGTAAGACCCGGCGGCACCAGGACCGCTGGGGGCCTCACTGAGACGCAGTGTCAGGAAGATTGTAGGGAGGGGAAAAAAAAAGCCGGAAGACGGTCCTTGCAGTTTTTCGATCCTCTTATCGTTAGAGGCCCCTATCCGCTAACACAGCACTTTCGACTGGTTCACCACCAGTTACCTATGAAACCATTAATGCGACTGCATCAAGATTATAAACATTTGTGAAGAGATCATTTACCGAACTCCATTGGCTTATACCCAGGCAGAGGGGGTTAAAAACCATCTCTAGGGCGAGCCTGAGCATATGGATTTGTTTACGACACATTGCATAACATATAAAGGGGAAGGGAATATAAGGAGAAATAAACAGCAAAGAAAAGAAGATAAGGGGGCTTGGATAAAGGGCACAGTTTACACCGCAACTTGTTACCTCTCAGGTTATACTCCACAGGTGAAAGGCAGAGCTGAAAGCCACTTCCATGCTGCTAGGAAAAATTAAACACTACCTCAACTGCACGTTCTCTTAAGGAAAAAGTGGACTTCCTCAGAACGAAAATGTATTTGTTCAATCACGACCGGAAAACAAAAACAAACTTGTAATATGTTGTTCCTACGGTAACGACGGCGATCTAGCTGGCGATTTCTTTTACAACATTTTAAGATGGCATTGAGGCAGGGGTTCCGGAGCTGAACCCAATTAATTTCAGCTCTAGGGCGGCCCCCTGCTTCCGGAGATACTTAACTCCATCGCAGGTGACGGTAGTCTGCTCTGCACGGCTCTAGCTGGGTTCACATTATGGCGGCGTTCAAAGCTACCGCCCCTGCGAGACAATAGAAGCATCGGGTTTGACTTCCTATGGCCCATGTGAAGTGGCGTAGCTTAAAATAATGGGTTCAGCTGGAGACCCTTAGGAGATCTGTATCTCAGCCGAAGCGGGGTCCCCAGAGCTGAAACGAATGGGGTTCAGTTGGAGACCACCGGTAGGCGTCTGATCTCGGAAGAAGGGGGCACCAAGAGTGAATAATGGGGGGTTTGCTGGAGACCCTTAGGACGTCTGTATCTCGGGAGCAGGGGAGTCCCCAGAGATGAAAGTAATGGGGTTCAGCGGGAGGAACCCCTTAGGAGTCTGTATCTAGGAAAGCAGGGGGTCCCCAGAGCTGAAAGAATTGGGTTCAGCTGGAGACCCTTAGAGGTCTGTATATAGGAAGCAGGGGGTCCCAGAGTTGAAAGTAAGGGGTTCAGCTCTGCGACCACCTTAGTAGGTCTGTATATCGCGGGGAAGCAGGGGGTACCCCAGAGCTGAAGTAACAGGGTTCAGCGGGGGAAGGGAGACCCCGTAGGAGGTATGTGTATCTCGGGAAGAGTAGGGGGTTCCCCAGAGCTGAAAGTAATTGGGGTTCAGCTGGGACCCCTTAGGAGGTCTGAATCTCGGGAAGCAGGAGACCCCAGAGCTAGGGGTGTCAGTGGTGCACTAACACTAGGGGTGTCAGTGGTGCACTAACACTAGGGGTGTCAGTCGTTGCGACTAAACACTAGGGGTTGTGTGGTGGTGTCTAACACTAGGGTGTTAGGTGGGCACTAACACTAGGGGTTGAGTCGGTGCGTGGTGGTGTGCACTAAAAATAGGGGTCTTGTCGGTTGGCTGCACTACACTAGGGTGTCGGTGGTGCACTAAACAATAGGGTGTCGTGGTGCAATAAAACACTAGGGGTGTCGGTGGTTGGCACTAACACAGGGGTGTCGGTGGTGCACAACACTAGGGGTGTTCGGTGGTTTGCACTAAAACTAGGGGATGTCGGTGGTTGCATAAAACTAGGGGTGTCAGTGGTGACACTAACACTAGGGGGTGTCGGTGGTGCACTAAACACTAGGGGTGGTAGTGTGCACTCAAACTGGGTGTCAGTGGTGCACTAACACTAGGGGTGGTCAGTGGTTGCACTAACACTAGGGCGGTGTCAGTGGGTGCACTTAACAATAGGGTGTCAGTGGGCACTCCACAATAGGGGTGTCAGTGCGTCTCGGAGCATGCATGGTGCACTAACCCTAGGGGTTGTCTAGTTGGTGCACTAACCACTAGGGGTGTCAGTGGTGCACTCACACTAGGGTGTCAGTGGTGTGCCACTAACACAGGGGGTTGTCAGTGTGCATAACACTAGGGGTGTCGTGGTCTGCAACGTAAAAACACTAGGGGTGTCAGTGGTGCACTAACACTAGGGGTGTCAGTGGTGCACTAACAAAAGGATTCACAAGATTTTAAAAACGAATACTTCCCCTAAAACAAAGGTGCTAATAACGTCCGAACCTACTCTTCTTGTTACTCCATGTACTCACATGCTTTGATGCTAGCAGAGGCACATTAATGTAGGGTACTATGATGTTCAGCCTGGGAGCTTGGCACAAAGGCTTATCTACGTCAATTCACCAGTTTATTGGTTATTCCAAGATGTCATGGCAGTGATGTGAGGGGGTTGAGCGTAGTGAAAAGCTGGGGGTACATGCTGCAGTTGCTGGGGTACTGAATGCTGCAGTGGGGGGTACTGTAATGCGGCCGTGGTGGGGTACTGTAATGCTGCAGTGTTGGGGTACTTGTAATGTGCAGTGGTGGCGGTCGGTCCTGTAATGCTGCAGTGGTGGGGTACGGGTAATGCGTGCAATGCCGGGGTACTGTTAATAAGCTGCAGTGTAGGGGTACTGCAAGCTGCGTGTAGGGGTTACTGTAAGCTGCAGTGGTGGTGGTACGGTACTGTAATGCTCCAGGGTGGGGTTACGTAATGCGCAGTGGTGGGGTGTACTGTAATTGGCTGCAGTGGGGGGGTGGTACTGTAATGCATGGCAGCTGGTGGGGTACTGTAATGCTGCAGTGGTGGGGTACTGTAATGCTGCAATGCCGGGGAACTCTAATGTTGCAGTGGTGGGATACTGTAATGCTTCAGTGTTGGGTTTACGTAATGATGCAATGCCGGCGGTACGGGGGGTACTGTTAATGCTGCAGTGTCGGGGGGGGCGGTACTGTAACGCGCAGTTGTAGGGGTACGGAATGATGCAGTGCCGGGGGGTTATGCCTGTAATGCTGCAGTGTAGGGGTACTGTAATGCTTGACAGGCCCAGGGTACTGTAATGATGCGTGTAGGGGTACGGTAAGGCTGCAGTTGTAGGGGATACTGAACGTTGCAGTGCCGGAGGTCTGTAATGCTGCAGTTCTGTAGGAGATACTGTAAATGTGCATTGGTGATGGGGTGACTGTAAGGCTACAGTGTCGCGGGTGGGGTCCTGTACTGTGCAGTGTCGGGCGGTGGTCTGATGTAATGCGCGTTGTAGGTGGGACTATAATGCTGCAGTGCTCGGGGATACTGTAATGCTGCAGTTGTAGGGGTACTATAATACTGCATGTCTGTCGGATACTGTAATGCTGCAGGCTGGAGTACTGTAATGCTGACAGTGTCGGCGGGGTATGTAATGCTGCAGGGCGGGGTAGTAATGCTGCAGTGTCGGAGTAGACTTAATGCTGCAGTGTACCGGTACTGTAAGCACTACCAGTGTCGGGGTACTGTAATGCTGCAGTGTCGCGGATTGTAATGTGCAGTGCTGGGGGGTACTGTAATGATGCAGGAGGAGGTACTCTAAATACGGCAAGTGCGGGTGGGGTACTGTAATGCTGAAGTGCTGAGTAGGAATGTAATGAGACGTGACCGGTGCTACCTAGTGATGGGGGGTACTGTAATGCGCGTGTCGGGGGTACAGTAATGCTGCAGGTAGGGCGTTACTGTAATGCTTGCATGATGGCGGGTACTGTAATTCTGCGTCTGGAGTATGTATGCTGGAGTGTGTGAGGGGGGTACGGTAAATGGTGCAGTGATGGAGTAATGTAAGCTGCGTGTGGGGTGGTACTGTATGTGCAGTGTAGGGTACTGTAATGCTTGCAGTGATGGGGGTGGTACTGTAATGCTGCAGTGTTAGGGGGGGGGTTTATATATACTGCAGTGTCAGGGTAATTGTAATGCTGCAGTGCTGGAGTACTGTAATGCTTGCAGTGTCGGGGTACTGGTAATGCTTCGGTAGTGTCGGGTACAGTTTATGAGGCAGTGCGGGTTGGGTACTCTAATGCTGCAGTGGCGTGGGTACTGTAATTCTGCAGTGTAGGGTACTGTATGCTGCAGTGTAGGGGTACTGTAATGCTACAGTGCGAGGGGTTACGGTAATGCTAACAGTGGCGGGGTACTGTAATGCTGAAGTGTTGACGGTATGGTACTGGTAATGCTGCCCAGGGCTGGACTAATGTAATGCTGCAGTGAGGGTGGAATGTAATGCCGGCGTGCTGGCTAAAGTACTGGAATGCGCAGTGCCCGGGGGTAAAGTAGTGCTGAGTGTAGGGGGGTAATTGTAATTTAATGCTGCAGTGCTGGACGAGTATTGTAAGTGCTGAAGTGTGAGGGGATTGGTATTGCCGAGGGGTACTGTAATGCATTGAGTCGGGGTAGCGTTATAATGCTGCCAGTGGGGGGCGGGGTACTATAATGCTTGCAGTGCGTGAGTTACGTAATGTGCAGTGTAGTGGGACTGTAATGCTGCAGTGCTGGAGTAGGTAATGTGAGTTCGGTGTAATGCTGCAGTGTCGGGGGCGGTACTGTAATGCATGGCAGTGTCGGTGGTAGCGTGTGAATGTGGATCTGTCGTGTCAATGGAGAACTGTAATGCAAGACAGTGTCGGGGTACTGTTAATGCTTGCAGGTCGGCGGGGTTAAGGTAATGCTGCAGTGGCAGGTGACTCATGAACTACTGGGCGACATTGGTCACTGCGTTTCGCCGTCAACTCACCTCGCATGCCGCAGCCGATCCCACGCTATACGGCGCGCATCTTAAAGTACGTTTTATTACTGTTTAGGGTAGGGGGGTGTCACGGCGAAATGGACATGCCAAAATGTCCTCCTAGACGCTTCACTTATGGGTCTTCGGCTGCAAAACTGGGGTATAATAAAACGTGTGCGTGATTTATGAAAGAAAAAAAAAAATCATATGATTACCAGTATTTTTTTTCTTTAATAAATGATATTATGTTGTAGCAGTAATTCTGTCCAGGTGTGCGAAAGAGAGACCGACAAGGAGAGTGCTGCCTTGACTCCAAAATCTTAATAAGGACATGATATCCAAGAGGAGCGTGCTGCCGGGAGAGAGAGCAGGACTATACCAAGGGATCACTGACGCGTGCCGGGAGGGACAGGCTCTGCGGGGGAGAGCGCAGGACTATACAGGTCACTCGCCCGGTGCCGGAGGGCCAGGCGTCACGAGGCGTATGATCACTACGTTTTGCGGGATGGATCTGCGGGAGAGACGAGGCGGACTAATACCAGGGATCACCGCCCTGTGCCGGAGGGCGCGGTGCATTGGGAGAGCAGGAAAATACCAGGGACACCTCGCCCTGGCCGGGGAAGGGACAGGCTGACATGGGAAGAGCGGACTAATACCAGGTGATAACTCGCCTGTGCGGGAAGGAGGACAGGCTGATGACGGCGAGAGCAGGACTAATACCCAGGGATCACTCGCCTGTGCCGGGAAGGGACAGGCTGACAGGACAGATATCGGACGAGGCGAGGACAGAAATGGGGAAGGCCTAAATACCAGGGATCACTCGCCCTGTGCGGGAGGGGACAGTCTGCCGGTTGAGGAGAGGAAGAGAGCAGGGACTAATACAGGAATACACTATCCCTGTGCCAAGGAGGGACAGACTGACACGGGGAGAGCAGGACTAATACAGGGAGCACTCGCACTGTGCCGGGGAGGGACAGGTCAACGGGACGGAGAGCCAGGGACATAATACCAGGGGATCATCTCGCCCTGTTGCGGGCGAGGGATCGGCTTGTCCGGAGAGCGAGAGCAGACTAATACAAGGGATCACCGCCTGTGCGGGAGGGACGGAAGGCATGACACGGGGAGAGCAAGGACTAATCCAGGGATCACTCGCCCTGTGCGGGAGGGAACAGGCTGACACAGGGAGGCCGGACCCAAACAAACGGGCCGACCATCGCCCTGTGCCGGGAGGGACTGGCTGTCAGGCCCCACAGCACCCAACCCCCCACCCCACCAAGAGAGCAGGACTAATACCAAGATCACTCTCGCCCCTGTCAGCCGAAGAGACACCGGGGACAGGCTGACAAGGGAGAGCAGGACTAACCAGGATGCACTCGCACCCGTGATGCGCGAGGGACTAGGGAAATGTCACGGGAGAGCAGGCTAATACGCACGGGACAGCTCGCCCTCGTGCCGGGAGGGAACGTGGCGTTGCTCGGAGAAAGGAGCAGGACTCAATACCAGGAATCACTCGCCCTGTGCCGGGAGGGACAGGCTGTCACAGGAGAGCAGGGAATAATACAGGAATCCACTGCCTGTGCCGGGAGGGACAGGCTCTGCCGGGCGATGGAGAGCAGGACTAATAACAGGGATCCCTCGCCCTGCCGGGTAGGGACAGGCTGACACGGGGAGAGCAGGACTAATACCAGGGATCATCGCCTGTGCGGGGAGAGGGACAGGCTGTCACGGGAGAGCAGGAGCGGACTAATTACAGGGATCACTCGCCCTGTGACGGGAGGGACAGGCTGTTCAGAGAGAGCAGGACTAATACCAGGAATCACTCGCCTGTTGCGGGAAGGGACAGGCTGTCACGGGCGGCGAGAGCAGGACTAACTAACACAGGGATCACCTCGCCCTGTGCCGGGAGGGGGACAGGCTGTCACAGAGAGGAGGGACTAATACAGGAATCACTCGCCTGTGCCGGGAGGGACACAGGCTGTCACGGGAGAGCGAGAGCAGGACTAATACCAGGGATCACTCGCCCTGGTGCGGGAGGGACAGGCTGTCACGGGAGGAGAGCGGGACTAATACCAGGGATCACTCGCCCTGTGACGGGAGGGACAGGTCTTGCCGGGAGGAGCAAGGACTAATACAGGGATCCACTCGCCTGTGCCGGGGAGGACTGGAAACAGTCTGCGAGGGTCCGGGAGAGTGGGATCATAACCAGGGAATCAACTCGCCCTGTGCACGGGAGGGACTGGCTTGTCAGGAGGGAGAGCAGGGACTAATACCAGGGATCTTACTCGCCCTGTGCCGGAGGGACAGGCTGACACGGAGCAGAGCAGGACTAATACCAGGGATCACTCGCCCTGTGCCGGGGGAGGACAGGCTGACACCGGGAGAGCAGGACTAATACCAGGGATCACTCGCCCTGGGCCGGGAGGGACAGGCTCTGCCGGAGAGAGCAGGACTATACAGGGATCACTCGCCCTGTGCCGGGAGGGACGGGGCTGACACGGGAGGGAGAGCAGAGGGACTAATACCAGGGATCACTCGCCCTGTGCCGGGAGGGGGGACTGGCTGTCACGCGAGAGCAGGGACTAATACCAGGGACACTCGCCCTGTGCCGGGGGACAGGCTGACACGGGAGAGCAGGACTAATAACAGGGATCAGCTCGCCCTGTGCCGGGAGGACAGGCTGTGCTGGGAGGCAGGGACTAATACCGGGATCAGCTCGCCCTGTGCCGGGAAGGGACAGGCTGTGCCGGGGAGAGCAGGGGAGACTAATACCAGGGATCACTGCCCTGTGCCGGGAGGGACCAGGCTTGTCACGGGAGGCAGGACTAATACCAGGGATCACCGCTGTGCCGGGAGGGACAAGGCTGAACACCGGGGAGGAGAGCAGGAATAACCAGGATCACTCGCCCTGTGCCGGGAGGGACAGGCTGTCACGGGAGTGAGTCGGGACTAATACCAGGGATCACTCGCCCTGTGCCTGGGAGGGACAGGCGACCACGGGGAGAGCAGGGACTAATACCAGGGATCACTAGCCCTGTGACCGGGAGGGACAGGCTGACACGGGAGAGCAGGACTAATACCAGGGACACTCGCCCTGTGCGAGAGGGATCTGGCCGGTGCGGGAGAGAGCAGGACTAATACCAGGAATCCACTGCCCGTGCCGGGAGGGAAGGCTGACCACGGGAGGAGACAGGACCGAATACACAGGGATCACTCGCCCTGTGCGGTGAGGGGACTGGCTGTCACGGGAGGAGAGCAGGGACTAATACCAGGGATCTACTCGCCCTGTGCGGGAGGGACAGGCTGACACGGGAGAGAGGAGCGGACTATACCAGGGATCACTGCCCTGTGCGGGAGGGACAGGCGACACGGGAGCGAGGCGAGCAGGGACTAATACCCAGGATCACTCGCCCTGTGCCGGGAGGGACAGGATGAAAACGGGAGAGCAGGAACTAATGACAGGATAACTCGCCCAGTTGCCGAGAGGACTGGCGCTGTGCCGGGAGAAGCAGGAGAGAGGACTAATACCAGGGGATCCACTCGCCCCTGTGACCGGGGGGACATGGCTGACACGGCGGGAAAGAGAGCAGGATAATACCAGGGACTCCACTCGCCCTGTGCCGGGAGGGATGGTGACACACGGGAGAGAGAGCAGGACTAATACCAGGGATCACTCGCCCTGTGCCGGGAGGAGGGACAGGCATGTCAGGGAGGAGGCAGGACTAATACCAGGGATCACCGCCTGTGCCGGGAGGACAGGCTGAGAACGGGAGAGCAGGACCAATACCAGGGATCCACTCGCCCTGGGCGGAGGGACAGGCTCTGCGGGAGAGCAGGACTATACAGGGATCCACTCGCCCTGTGCGGGGAGGGACAGGCTGACACGAGAGCAGGGGCTAATACCAGGGATCAAACTCGCCCGTGCCGGGTAGGGACAGGCTCTGCGGGAGAGCAGGACTAATACCAGGGACCCGCCCTGTGCGGGAGGAGGGAAGGCTGTCAAGAGGAGAGTAAGGACTAATACCAGGGATCACTCGCTGTGCGGGAGGGACAGGATGACACGGGAGAGCAGGACTAATACCAGGGATCCACTCGCCTGTGCCGGGAAGGGGACTGGCCTGTCACGAGAGGGAGACAGGACTAATCCCAGGGATCACGCCCTGTGCCGGGAGGAGGGACAGGCTGTCACGGGAGAGCAGGACTAATACAAGGGATCCACTCGCCCTGTGCTGGGAGGGACAGGCTGTGCCGGGAGAGCAGGACTAATACCAGGGATACACTCGCCTTTGCCGGGAGGGACAGCTCTGCCGGGAGAGCGGGAATAATACAGGGATCCACTCGCCTGTGTGCCGGTGGGGGACAGGCTCAGCCGGGTGGGGAGAGCAGGGACTAATACCAGGGATCACTCGCCCCTGTGCCGGGAGGGACAGGTGACCACAGAGCAGGGCTAATACCAGGGATTCAACTCGCCATGTGCGGGAGGGACAGGCTTGCCGGGAGAGCAGGACTATACCAGGGATCACTCGCCCTGTGCCGGGATGGGGGACGGCGTCAACGGAGAAGTAGGAATAATACCAGGGATCACTCGCCCTGTGCGGGAGGCGACAGGATGGACACGGGAGAGCAGGACTAATACCAGGGATCCACTCGCCCTGTGCCGGGAGGGACTGGCGTCACGAGGAGAGAGGAGATAATCCCAGGGATCACTCGCCCTGTGCGGGAGGGGACAGGCTGTCACGGGAGAGCAGGACTAATACAGGGATCACTCGCCCTGTGCCGGGAGGGACAGTGACACGGGGAGAGCAGACTAATACAAGGGATCACACTCGACTGTGCGAGGGAGGGACAGGCTGTCACGAGGGAGAAGACAGGACTAATACAGGGATCACTCGCCGTGTGCACGGGGTGGGACTGGCTCTGCCGGGAGAGAGCAGGACTAATACCAGGGATCAACTCAAAGAGTTTATAAAATTATATTATGGAAAAAGTTACCAAAACTGACAGAAAACAGACAACACACCATTACAACTGGGTAACTAAGTCCTAGCGCAGGGATACCTCTTGCAGAGATTCCCTGCCCTTCCCTGCAGTGCCCTCTGGGACAGGACTCCAGGTCTACCACAGCATGGAGAGGAAAACTGCAGTTCCCTCAGTTACAGCAACAAACTTGTGCATTCTTACGCTCACTTCAGTCTGACTGAGGGGTCTCCCTCCCCACTTGTTTATACTCTAAACCACAACATTTAAACATTCAGGGCCAGGTGCTGGCCTACGTGCCCAGCCCGATTGGTGGGTGGGAAGGTGCTGTCTACGTGCGCAGCTCTGATTGGGGGTAGGAAGGTGCTGTTACGTGCCCAGCCCCGATTGGCGGGTAGGAAGGTGTGTCTAAGTGCACCAGCCCACTGATTGGTGGTGTAGAAATGCAACATAAAAAGAGCAATATAAAACTGTTACAGGGAAAGGTCACAGGACATCTCTGCAACATTTTCCTGTTAAACAAATTAACCCCTGGTTCCTGAGGTGCTGGAACCAGGTTAAGACTTAGTATAGGCTAAAGCTGACAAAATCCGGGCATTATTGAAATCCCTGCTCTCTTATTGGTAAAATTCAGGCTTTATCATCAGCAATGGGCCGGAATTTTGGCACCCTGCAAGTTTTTCAGCCAATCAGCTTTCATTAACAAAGAGTGAGATCAGCTCTCAGACAGGGGAGGTGATTTGACAGGGAGGCGGAGCCAGGCACTGATCCTCCCCACCCTGCCTGCAGAAGGCACTGACTCCACCCACACATTCCTGCCTGCAGGCCAGGGCACGACTCCTCCCCACCCTGCCTGCAGCCAGGCACTGACTCCTCCCTCCATCGCCCAGGGCAATGACTCCCCAACCCTGCTGCAGCAGGCACTGACTCCTCACCCACACCTGCCTACAGCCAGGCAGGCACTGAACTCCTCCCCCACCCTGCCTGCAGCCAGGCACTGACTCCATCACCCACCCTGCCTACAAGCCAGGCACTGACTCCTCCCCTCCTGCCTGCAGCCAGGCACGATCCTCCCCCACCCTGCCTACAGCCAGGCCACTGACTCTCCCCCCACCCTGCTATGCAGGCCAGCACTAGACTCCCCCCCTCCATGCAGCCAGCAACTGACTCCATCCCACTGCTGCAGCCAGGCACTGACTCCTCACCCACTGCCTACAGCCAGGCACTGATCCTCCCCCCGCTGGCAGGACTGACTCCCCCTGCCTCAGCCAGGCACTGATCCTCCCCCACACTGCTCAGCCAGGCACTGGACTCCTCCCCACTCCTGCCAGCCAGGCACTGACTCCTCCCCACCCTGCCTACAGCCACGCACTGACTCCTCCCCACCCTGCCTACAGCCAGGCACTGACTCCTTCCACCCCATGCAGCAAGGCACTGACTCTCCCCCACCACCCTGCATGCCAGCCAGGCACTGACTCCTCACCCAACCCTGCCCTGCAGCCAGGCACTGACTCCTCCCCCACCCGCCTACAGCCAGCACACTGGAATCCTCCACCCACCGCCTGCAGCCAGGCACTGACTCTCCCCCCCCTGCAGCCATGGCACTGACTCCTCCCCACCCTGCCTGCAGCCAGGCACTGACTCTCCCACACCCTGCTGCAGCCAGGCTTGACTCTCCCCCACACTCCCGCAGCCAGGCATGACTCCTCCCACCCTGCTGCAAGCCAGTCACTGACTCTTCCCTCACTGCAGCCAGGCACTGACTGCTCCTCCCTATGCCTGTAGCAAGGCACAGAACCCTCCCCTCCCTGCCGCCAGGCACTGAACCCTCCCCACCCCTGCCTGCAGCAAGACACTGACCTCCCCTACCCTGCAGGCAGGCACGACTCTCCCCAACCGTTGTGTACCACGCCCGCAATGACAACAAACGCGCCACGTTTTTGCCCCCCAAAAGTTGAAATGAGATATGGTTTTTGGCACTATATTAGGGGTTCCCTATGCAATAACACATACTCCTGATAAAGCAACGGTTGTGTAAAACGCGTAGGAGTGTTCCACACCTCCTTTTGTTTGTTGGTTGGGCAGTACATTGTGTCATTTTTTTTGCCACCAGTTTCCCTGCTTCTCTGCTTCTTGGGCAGTGCGCTGCTTTGTGCATTTTTTGCATTTTCTTTGTTACTCTGGGGGTTTACCGGCTACAATCCTGTGTGGTGCTCGATACCTGTTTAGTCAGGAGATGGCTGAGTGTTCCGCGATGGAGTGGGGTAGCAGGAAAGGGACTCATGACGATCCGTGATGGTACCCTTTCTTGGTGCCAGCGCCTCCAGCCATAGTGGGCTCCAGTAGAACTGAAGGCAATCCCACCATGACCGTCTTTATCCCCATACATCTGGTCCATAGAGTACGACTCAGCCAGATATATAAAAAGGGATGGTCTTTATTCTGCAGCCACTGCATGATGTTATTACAGCGATTGCAATATCAGTTGGAGGATAGCTTCCAGGCTCCTGGAGGTACAGGCCTGCTGGTAATGATGAGGGCCTCACTAGAGTAGTCGATTGAACCTAGCCCATGAGGGTGAGCACGTCTCCTCCCAGCTGGGAGGCGACTTGCTTACATCCTCATCCCTCGAGGAGGAAGAGGGGACTGAACTGAACTCCACCCTGTGAGGCCTGGTTACATCTTATACATTTAGGACACCTCCTCTTAGTGCAAAAGGGGAGGGCACAGGCTCGGCATCCTTATTGGACAAGACGCAGACTCCCATGGTCATCTCCACTTCTGCCAATCACAGACGGTTGCAGGGGAGGGGAAAGCCCCATAGGATAGTCTGTCACAGTCTGGATCTTACTAGAGAATTACAAGGACAGGGGAGGCAGAAGAAAGATAGCTGGCCAGCCAATGGATATTCAATTGTGTTTGGGAAAAAGCAAGTACACCACGTTAATTCTATGGTTTTTACATATCAGGACATACGTAGTATAACAATCACACTGTTCCTTAGGAGTCTTAAAATTAGGTAAATACAACCTCAGATGAACAACAACACATGACATATTAACACGTGTCATGATTATTTAACAAAAATAAAGCCAAAATGGAGAAGCCAGCTGTGTGAAAACTAAGTACCTGTACACCTACTGCTTCCATAGGAATTAAAGTACACCCTTCCTGCTTCCATAGGAATTAAGTAACACCTTACTGCTTCCATAGGAATTAAGTACACCCTTACTGCCTTCCATAGAAATTAAGTACACCCTTACTGCTTCCATAGGAAAAGTACACCTTACTGTGCCCATAGGAATTAAGTACACCCTTACTGCTTCATAGGAATTAATACCACCCTTACTGCGTCCATAGGAATAGTAAGTACACCCTTACGCTTCCATAGGAATTAAGTACACCCGTACTGCTTCCATAGGATATAAGTACACCCTTACTGCTTCCATAGGAATTTAGTACACCTTACTGCTTTCTAGGAATTAAGTACACCCGTACTGCTTCCATAGGATAATTAAGTACACCCTTTTGTAAAATGGTGGCGAGGTTATATTTTTTAAGTATCCCATCTGCAACATGGGGTGGCAAAAACTATGGGAGAAATAGCAACCTGCATCCTATTAAAAAATAGGCATGGCTTTTGCACTGTTTGCCCTGCGTTGTACAGACGGAAGACTTTATAAATAATCCCTTGATGCCATTATTATTGCAAGTGTGACTCGTTAGTTTTCTTGCGGAATGGTTAATAGACAAAATTATGGAAGCAGTAGAAAAATACAGTTTACAATTTCCCAGTATACTGAGTCCTAAAATGATCTCTCGAGGCTGTGTTCTAAGTAACAATTTATGTTTCCTGAGGAAGGTCTGAAAGCCATTTCCACAGGGAGCTGTCCTACAGAAGCTGGGTCATCGGCTAATAGTGATCTAAATGGAGAGCAGCAACACCCTCAATGGAACAAAAAAGAACAATCGTTAGCTGCAAGATCTTTTCGCCATCCAGTAAATAAATTACTTTCCTTTTTTTGTGGCAGATTTTGATTGCATTCTGTTCCTACAAAGGTTGCATAGACCTCTAATCTCCATTATCAGGTAATGTCAATAGCACTTTGCGATACACTTTTAAAAAAAATAACGGTGGCTATGTGGGAAGATTTAAAACTGGCGCTACAACAAAAAAAAAGTAGCTCCAAAAAAGCCCAAAAAGGTGACAAGTATAGTCTTAGCACCAATATAGTGCCACACAATTATCAAAGTGGATTTAAGGGAATCATTATATTGGTGCTGGCGTATAAATAAGGGTTCTTACTCAGACCATAATGCACAACTTTGCCAGCACCAAATTCCCCAAAAATATAAAACATGTATTTAAAGCATTAAAAAACTACAGCCCAAAAAATGAAATACAAAAATCCAATGAACACACATGGATTCACATAGGAAACACTGGGGCCTCATGCAGTAGTAACAAAAAAAAGCACTCTCGGCCAGGGGTTCAATCACTGCAATTTTGGCGAGTCGCCACTCGCAGTATTCATGAAGGGCGAATCCCTAGGGCGATCCACTGGCGAAAGCAACACGCCGAGTAGCCAGTGGCGAGACAGTCTGTGCTGCACGATAACCTGGCGATAAGCGTCCCCTGCCGACGATGTGCCATGAAGCAGAGAGAGATCCGCTGCTCTCTGCGACCAACATCGGCAAAATAAAAAAAATTCAAATCAAATTTATTCATAGTGTACATGGCAGGGGGTCTCTCGGAGAGCTGAAACCGCATGGTTTCAGGGTGGGGAACCCACTGCTTCTAGAAATACAGGCCTTTATGAGGGGTGGGGGAAGGGGGTATTGGCCCCAAGGGTATGTGGGTAGGCCTCCGGTGGGTATTGGGTAAGTGGTGGTTAGGCCTCAGGGGGGGGTGGGGGTAGGGGGGAGGTAGATAGAGGCCTCCCGAGTGGTGGGTGAGGGTGGATTAACCCTTAATGATGTAGCGGTTAATAACGCTAAGGGTGAATTAAGGGGTTAGGGGACATACATTGGCTGTTTTATTCCTGTTGTTATGTTTGCAGAATCGGAGGGGGGATGGACGTGAGAAGATGAGGATGGCCTCATCATGGCAGCCGGACAAGAGTGGGAGTGCAATAGTATATTTATTGTTCTTTTTAAATGGGCAAAATGAACATTTTCATTTGTGGATAATAGTAATTGTGCGCCATGTACTTACGGTATGTGTAGGGGGGGGGGGGGTTATTCTTTATAAAAGATGTAGTGGTTTTTAAAGTAATTTGGGGGGGCACAGAATTGGTACTGCCAGGCCCGTGGGTAACACCCGAGGGCCCCCGCCGGCTATAGTATCATAGCTGGGCATTATGAGTACTGGATGTTAGAGGGGTATAGGGGGTTGGTGTAAGATATAATATATATATATATATATATATAGATATATAATCATATAGATATATAAATATTTATATATATATTATTTAGTGTGGGGCTGTTGTGTGTGTGTGTATTTTTTTAGTTATCGTGGGTAGCAGGGGTTGGCCGAAAATGGGTGGTTGTTTAGGCTTGGGGTGAGTAGTGGGAGGGATAACCCCTTCATGACCGTAGCGGTATTAACGCGTAAGGTCATGAAGGGGTTACAAGTTCACCCGCAACCCCCCGGAAACCCTAAACAGCCACCAAGGGCCAAAATACCCCCGTTTCACCCACCCCCGCTACCCACAATAAACCTGGCACGGCTGGTTAACCCCCTCATTGCTTAGCGGGTGGGCTTTAAAATGCATTTTTCCTGCTCGGATGCAGGCCGGGGGGTACGGTGCTGGTAATTAATGGCACGAAAAAGGCATGATTTTTCTCCTAGTGTCGACCTTGCCGATTGCTCTCCCCCAGGGCAACTGCCAACTTAGTTGGCGGGCTGGATTGGCGTAAAAATATCAATTCTAGAGTGCCGATCAGCAGCGAAAAGCTGATCAGGGCAACTAGAATTCAACGGTTTCAGAAAGTGCGATAAGTGGCAGAAAAGTGGTTTATCGGCAGCCGCTGCCCAAAAAATTTTTTTCGGAAAAAAAAAAATGCCGATTTAGGCCGCTTTTTGGGGCTTACTGAATAGGAAGGCAATATTGGCGAGGGAAGAAAATGGCGAAAAAAAGAAAAACGGCTTTTCGGGGTGCTTAGGCATGAGGCCCATAGTTAAGTTAACATGTTGCATGTGTAACTTTCCTTATAGGGTGCTCATAAGAGCCAGTGGAGCCAAAAGTCCATCTTTAGTCAGAAAAAGTCCCATAACATTCGGTCACAAAACACATCCCCAATCTGACGGGATGATGATGTGCTGAGGCATGTGGGTATGTGTCTTTACAGTCTGTTGTGCAAGATATTCTTCCTAGTTTGCTCTGCTGGCATATGATTATTTGGCAATTTGTTTTGTGAACACCTTTGAGAAGGAGCAAGGCACTCCAAAGCCCCTGGAAAGGGAGTGAAAGATTTAAAACACTGCATAGGGATCATGGTTCGAACCTGGAGTCCGTGCATCCCAGGGGGTAGTGTGAAGCCTCATCAGGGGGTACGAGATATATTTCGAGGAGCGAAAGGTTTTGGGCGTCGAAAGAATATGACATATTTACTATCCCCAAGTGACTACAAAGAAAGTATCTGCGATGTTACAAGTCTTGGTCCGCCTCCCCGTTTATTTTAAGCCACTTATGTACAGAGTTATTTGATTGGTCGTGTGGTGCAGGTCCGCCAACAATGACCACAGGAGCGCCTGGAGAGTGGCCGCTTAGCAAACATACATGCACACCTAACAAGCTCCTATTGAACCCCACAACAAATCACCACAACATATAATAAGCATATGAGTTGTCAAAGAGGTGTGCCTACTGAGCATGGCAATTATATTTAAAATGAGAGGACAGAACACAAAAACAGACAGAGCTCAGTGCACATCCAGTGAAATTCATATACGGTACAGGGCCTTAAATATATATGATTAAAATCTATTAAATAAAATGGTCTTTAGTTTTTGTTTAACATTTTTGGCAAAATGTTTTAAGCCCCAGAAGCACTGCACGGCCACAGACACCAATTCCAGGGGTCCCTAACCTAATATAAATTCGGATTGCCTCACAGGGGAGAAATGGTTTCAGTCTTGGACCTCCACAATGGATATCCCAAGATCCCAATTGTGCAAAATCAGATTACAGAAAAGAATGGCTTTCTATGCTGGTTGGGGTTCTGCCAATTTAAGCCAATGCCCTAAGGAGTGTCAGGGTTCCCAGCTAATTTCCAAAGGACTATGGAACGTGTGGGTGTAGGGCATATGAACATACTAGAAGTTGGCTATACTAAGAGACCTAATAGTATTGGGAAGACCTTGGTGGGATTAAGAGGCCAGCCTCATAAAACGTACTAGATGGGCTGAAAATTGTCACGGATTAGTGTCAGTTCTGGCCACGACCACTGAAAAAGGAGTAGGGTGACCGATCGCCTAAATTAGAGGACGTGCATCCTGGCCGAGGTCCAAAGCAATTACACAGAAGTGCGATCTTTTCGGGGGTTCTGCAGATATACACATGCGTTGTGAAACAATTCTCTCAGCACATTGACGTAATTATCAAAGGCTACCGGCAACCAAAGGACTGCAGTATTGCGCCAGAGCCACCAGCCAAGACTATTTCAAAATGGAATGAGTAATTTGGAAGATGATAGAGGGACTCTAAGTGCGAAGAGGCTTTCCACAAGCCATTAGACCCATCTAATGGATGCACCAGTACTCACGTTGCTGATCGACAAAAACACCCTATGTATTCAGGTAAGATGCCGCCTGGAGGGGTTAGGAGCAGTAGTAGTACTGATAGGGGCCCCCTGAGGGCCTGAGACCCGAAGTATTCGTGAGCGGGTGTTGGCGCCTTTGGAGAGGAACTACCCGGTGCACAAACTAGAACTCTTGGCGTTTTTGAAATGGGAGGCAGTAGTGGACCAGATGCTATGACTATCTGTATGGAGCACCTTTGTAGTGCACACGACAAACAACCCACTTACCTACATTTATGGTCAGCAAAGTGGATGCCACGTTCACAGGTGGTTATGGGCTTGGCTACCATAATTTCAGCTCTGAAGTACAGAACAGGGAACCCAAAATATTGATGCTCACGCTTGTCTGAACTGCTCGAGATATGGATGGGACATTGGGAAGAAATTGCAACAGCTGGAGTGTGCACATGTGACAAGCACATTGAGGTGCCAAGACAGAGAACGACGCAAATCCAAACAGAGTGGTGACAGTCTGGGGATATGTCCCACTGCCGGTACAACTGAGTATGCTCTCACTCTGCAGGATCTATCACAAGCTCCAACATTAGGACCCTGGTTTGAAAGAAGTGTGGTCAGCCTTGAAGGAAATGAATAGCAAGACGGTGGATGGGACGGCATCATGAAAGTCGCCTCCTCGGTAAAAGCAAGGGGTATATATTGTGATCAGTAGTGGAGTGATGTTCAGAGTCGCCAAGAGTCAAACACACAGGATAAGAAGGGTGCTGGCGTTTATAAGGGTACAGTTTAACGAGGTGCAATTACCCATACTGTGGTATTATTCTGCCATCTGACCGTAGGCCACATGTGGCCCATGTAAGGGTAGGGGACTCAGGCTCACAACTCAGCGATAGTACTATTCTGGGGGCTAAGAGTAGGGAGTTACACAAGTAGGGTGACCAATGTCCAGATGTAGTCCCCGTTTTTTAAGGTTTGTCCGGCTTGCCGACATTTTTTAAAAGTGTACCGGGGAGAGAATGGAGGGAGGGTGGGGAGGTGAGAGAAAAGTAGGGATAGGGGGGATAGAGGAATGTAGGGATGGGGGGGATGAGAGGGGATAGAGAATGGATGTGGGGGGGGAGAATGAAGGGATGGGGGGGAGAGAAAGGGCGCATGGATGGGAAAAGGCGGAGGAGGTGAGAGAGGTGAGAGAAGATGGGGGGAGAGAGAATGGGGTGTATGTGTGAGAAGGGGGGACAGAGAAGGGCGAAAAGAAATAAAGGGGAGGAGCGCCGTTGGTGATGTCATTTGCTTTATAAATATTTTTTTAATGTGTCCCGGTTTTTACGTCTGTAAATCTGGTCACTCTATACACAATTATACATTTAAATCCAGATTACCAATACGCTGTATTTATAGTGAGATATGCATAGTAATCAAACACAAGGTCTCGCTCACATCACATGCTGCTGGTTTTAAGTTCAATGTATTCTTAGTGTCTTATCTGCTTCCAGCCACTTCTCTTCCCATATTTATGTCCTGCTGTTCTCAGAGCTGGTTTAAGCAAAGTAACCTGAGACTGACTCCCACGTGCATGTGATCTGTCAGGCTGTGCTCACCTGCACAGCATGCTCAGGAGCACACCTGTCCCGCCTTCAGGCAGCACTGCGTTAGTGGGCTTCCTATCAGTCAAACCGGCAACGCTGCTGGGGTATTAGGGGGGGGGGGGCTGGGGGTGGTTGAGGGGGGTGCCATTAGGGGGGGCCTAATATGGGGGATGGGGGGGCTGCATTATGGGGGTATTAGGGGGGGTCATTATCCGGGGGACAGTTAGGGGTAGTTTGGGTTTGGGACGGGTAATTGAGGGAGTAGTAGGGGGGTATTTTGGGAGTAGTATTAGGGGGTAGTTTGGGCTATTGGGACGGGTATATTGAGGGAGTATTATGGGGTAGTTTGGGCTATTGGGACGGGTATGTTGAGGGAGTATTAGGGGGTAGTTTGGGCTATTGGGACGGGTATATTGAGGGAGTATTAGGGGGTATTGGGGAGGACTGATTAATGCTGCACATCAGTCCCAAAACGTTGATGATTATGGACAAGTCTTCGCTGCAGGGAGAACTCCTTCCTTCAGGTGTCGCTGTTGCTGCGGTGAACCCAGGCGCGGCCTACGGGACTTGCGCGACGCTCCTACCTTCCTCTCTATGGTGCCAGGCCGCTCTTTCCTTGCGCTGCCTGGTTGGTTTGAACTCTATGGTTCCGGCTCGTGCCACTGTTTGAATCGGTCGCCGGTAGTGACGCGTCACTAAGCGGCAGCGGGAAGCAGCCCCGGGAAAGGGGCGACACTCCCAGCTCCGGGGATACCGAGACACCGGAGCAGCGGCACGGGACCCGCAGGCCCGGGGATACCGAGAGACCGCAGCACCCAGGAACCGGTACGAGACCCGCCGCAGGCCTCACCCCCGAGCTCACCGGGTATAACGAGAAACCGCAGCACCCAGGCACCGGTACTGGACAGGCAAGCCTCACTCCCAGCCCCGGGTTCACAGGGCACGAGGGTTAACCCCTTCACAGCAGGGCATTGCAGGCCCTTCCAGCCCTGAAAGGGTTACCGTGCTGCTGAGTCCCTCCCCATTAAATACCCTGAAGCTGCTGTCCCCGCGCTGGGTAAGATTTAGCGCCCGCCGGGGCGGAGCCGATCTCTTCTCCAGCGAGGGGAAGAGGTTTCCCCAATATATGGGGGCGGGGGGGCGTAAGTAAGTTCCCCGCAGCGCCTCTGCGTCATGGCGACGAGGTGCCGCGGGTTACACTTCTCAGGCTGGGTGCGATGGGTTTAGGATTACAGGTAGTCCTCGCTATCCAACGTTTCACGTTACAACGAATGGCATATCCAACGCTTTACAATGCAACCCTATGGGCTGTTTTTCGACACCTGAATGCGTTATCCAACGCTCACCGCCACTGATTAACATGGGACTCACTTTGTAACGGTTTCGCTATCCAACGCTGCTTCCAGAACGGATTCCGTTGGATAATCGAGGCCTCTCTGTAGTTGGGGGAAGAGTTTCTGAGCACAGTATTATAATAGGAAATATCTCTGTACTGTTTGTTCACAGGTTGCCAGGGATGCTGGTGGCACAGGTTTAATAAAGTGATGTGCCCAAGGAACTGGAACAGCATCTGTAACCTGCGGCCAAAGCCCTCCAATGACACAAGCACCCTAACCTGGTTCTATCTCACACACTAACATACAACCCATTTTGTTTTTGTCTGCGCTTATGTTCTTATGTTAGTGTTTGTTCTGTGTATCTGCCAAACTTATGTATGTAGAAGTGGAACACTGAATGGGCAATCAGTGGCTTGTAAAATTTTATATTTTCACATTTAGTGTTAGCATTGATGTAAAACAATGTATTTCTGCAACTGATATGTGGTATTTCGGCTTGTCTGTTGTATGTGAGAGACTATCAGCCCATAATTGGTGTACTAGTGGTTTTCAGCATATTTTTTTTTTATTTGTGTGGTTAAAACTACAAATAATTTTGTTCCTTTTTTTTTTTTCTAGCTGTAAAATGAAGTGATGTTTATGATGGATCATGACGCTCCTACAATCAGACCTCGGAGAATCCAGAACCAAAATGTCATTCACCGACTAGAGCGGCGAAAAATCAGTTCTGGAAAGCCAGGCTCCCATTGGCACCAAGTACGTATTTTCCACCAGAATGTCTTTCCCAACTACACAGTGGTCAATGTGGAAAAACCACCTTGTTTTCTACGTAAGTTCTCACCTGACGGTAGATACTTTATTGCATTTTCTTCAGACCAGACCTCTCTGGAAATCTACGAGTATCAGGGCTGCCAGGCAGCTGAGGACCTCTTGCATGGATATGAAGGAGAAATACTGTCCAATAGCACTGATCAGAGGTCTATCAACATTCGTGGGCATCTTTTTGAGCGTTTCTTTGTACTGCTCCACATCACCAATGTGGCTTCTAATGGAGAGCACTTAAATCGTGAGTGCAGCTTATTTACAGATGACTGTCGCTATGTTATTGTGGGTTCAGCAGCCTATCTTCCTGAGGAACCGTATCCACCTTTTTTTGAAGTCTACCGCAACAGTGAGTCGGTGACACCCAACCCACGATCCCCACTGGAAGATTACTCTCTACACATAATAGACCTTCACACAGGCAAACTCTGTGACTCGAGAACATTCAAATGTGATAAAGTCATACTTTCTCACAACCAAGGCCTTTACCTGTACAAAAATATTCTGGCAATTCTTTCTGTACAGCAGCAAACAATTCATGTATTTCAGGTGACCCCAGAGGGGACCTTTATTGATGTACGGACGATAGGTCGGTTCTGTTATGAAGATGACCTTTTAATATTGTCAGCTGTCTACCCTGAAGTACAGCGTGAAACTCAAACGGGTATGGCAAATTCATACAAAGAACCTTTCATTAACTCATTGAAGCATAGGCTGCTTGTATATTTATGGAGGAGGGCTGAGCGGGATGGCAGTGCCATGGCCAAGAGACGGTTCTTCCAGTATTTTGACCAGCTGAAGCAGCTCCGTATGTGGAAGATGCAGCTTTTGGATGAACACCACCTCTTCATTAAGTACACCAGCGAGGATGTGGTTACTCTGAGAGTCAACGACCCATCGCAGGTACAGGTACAAAAAAATTATCTTCATTCAGCTCACTGGGTAGGTAAAAAACCTGCAGTTGTTATTATATTTTATTCTTATTTGTGGAGCAGGAGTCAAAGTATTTCTGTTCTTCAGGTATGTATTTTCTTTGCAAAAAAACTTCAAAGTACAAAACTCCCCGCAATCATAGAAAAAAGAAACAAATATACATAGTGCAAATGTGCAAAATTCAAATGTGGCGATTGATGCAATCTTTGAGTGCCTGCTCGCATGGCATTCCCCGCCCCCCGGCATGCTCTGACCTCCTGCTATTAAAAAAAAAATACTCACGGCTGCCGCATCCTCCTCACGATGCTGCCCCCGCGCAACGCTGCCGACTCGCGCACCGCAAAACCCGGGGGGGGGGGGGGGGGGGGAGAATCGCGGGAATCAACACCATTTTTTTAAAACTTTATATTTTATTTTTTTTAAATTTATTTAATTAACTCGCCGCCCGGCGAAGTCATCGCGGCCGCGCATAGAGGAGAGCGGGCGCGGACCGCGCAGTAATGCCGGCGCGGGCCGCCTGATTGCTGCTGGCAGCAGAAGAGGGGCTCCGCTCATAGCGGGCCGGCCGCCAGACGAGGCCAGGGCGAGGGCCTCAAGCCGGCGGCCAAGAGCAGAGGCCCGGCCGCGGCCGCGCAGTAGTAAGGCCGCGGCGCGGGCCGCAAGAGAGGCCGGGCGCGGGCCGCGCAGAGAGGCGGTCGGGCGATGACGGGCCGGCCGAAGGAGGCCGGCGCAGGAGATGAGAGGGGCGCGCCCAAGGGGCCGTGCGCGCTCCAGCGGCCCTGGGTAAGTGTGTCAGGCCGGTCCTATAGTATACAGGTAAAAGGGAGACAAAACAGCGCACCATGCAAAAAACGACGAAGCAGAGGAAGGACAAAACGAAAAAACTAATATAAAGGGGCACTTTAATGTTTCAAGAAGACCCATCCAACGGTTGAGGTCACACACCACGTCATAAACGTCTTTGCTTTTTTCAAGGACAATAACACACATTGTAAAAACAATCCATTAAATTACACCTCTTACGCCTTGTGGGCCGTTTCGCGCCAAAAAAACGGAACCTGCATGACGTCATGACGCACGTCGCCCGTCGATCCCGCGCATGCCGCATAAGCGTCCCGGAGGCATCTAAGGGCAAAAGCCAGTCCCACAGGAGTGGTGGCGATCTGTGGTAAGGGAAGTTATATCATAGAGCAATAAGTGACCCCCACATCGACCAGTACTCCCATGAGGTAACATTGCAATGTGCTAATGCACTGCGAACGCATGCGCTTAGGACCGATGACAAACATCAACAAGCTCTACAATCAAAAAGTTAAGAAAAATAGAAAAGGAAAGGGAAAAAAACATTAAAAACATCTATTGATAAGGGAAAATAAAACAAAACATAATAACTTTACATCTTATGCTCAACCATAAAGGGAGATAAATGAGAATATATGAACATTAACACAATTTGAACAAATTAAAACAAACTAATACTTGAAAAACATGTTATAACATAAATATATTGTAATTCTAGAACCCAGAACCATGAAATATAAACCAAATCATAGGTACATTTAAAAACACATTATATAATGTGACGGTATATCACACATACATCAAAACACAACAGTTTATCAATATACATATAGCAACTTATGACATTTGAAAGGGTAATTTGATAAATCCATAATCGTGGTATAAGGCAAAATTGAGATCGTTGTGTAATTATTACTCATGAAAATGCCAGAATTAACGAAATAAGATGGGTTAACTGCCAGTCAATATTCAACCATAGGGAAACGCGTTTGGACTGTGCAAATCAATACGCTCCCTACGGTTCAGAAGGTTGACACGATCACCTCCTCTAGATTTACAATGAACTACTTCATCCCAGGAAGGGAAAATTATTGTCTCCCTGACCACATTCCGTGGAAAGTTGTGAAACAAGGATACTTGGTCTCAAGTCTTTCAATTTAGCCTTAAATCTCTAAAACATTCCCTGACTTAAGAGACTCTAAATCGTTCTATACCCACATATTATTTTGCCGCAACCACGTTATGAGATAAACAGACAAAATTGAACGTTGTTACAATTTATGGAAACTGTTGATATGAAATTCCTATTTTTACTTTATTCATCATCATGAGGGCTGCGGCAAAGCATACTGTAGAACAAAACTTTTATTGCTGCTTAATAATGATGTGATGGGACTGACTATTAAGAGAAAACCTTCTTCCGGTTGATAACCTCTCCTTACAACAGCTCATAGACACTGAGGTCAACACAGTTTCAGTAAGGAATCCAAAGAAGAGGGTGTGGGATCGTTGAGATGTAAAACCAAAACCGGTACGGACCAGGCCATCATCAGTTGGCGAATGCCTCCTGAGTAGAGAACCCTCCTGCTACCCTGACAACACCCTATATGTCCGACACTCACTGGAATGACCAAAAGCCGCCAGGATTATTTACTTCAAATCATTGAAAGCCAAATGTTCACTTTGGTTTCAACAAGTTATCATGATCTATATGTAAAAGGGAGAATCCCTGAGCTAGAAGACGGAGTAGGTCATTATGACCAGATTTTCAAACATAGCTAAAATTGACCCTTAAACATGAGTATGGGTAGAAGATATAGCTCTTTTTTTAGGCCGCGAGTAGTTTCCATTCACTGAAACGGTAGGTAATACTATATCATCAAAAGTGTTCAGAAAAAGTCAATTCATGTCTTTCAAAGTGGCAACACAAAAATCACAAATGTATGTAGAGCAATAGATAACACGGCGGAATAACAAGGTCCGGAGTGAAGGGCATCACTCTCGGTAGCGACGCGAATGGTTGCCCCTCGCATTACCAGTCCCAGATCTGCGGTGCGACCGAGCGAAAAATTAGGAAATGAAAATTATCAAAAAAACTTTTCCAAGGATCAATTTAACGAACACACTTAATACACACAAGAATGGTGTTTCAAACAACAAAATGAAAGTCATTGAAGGTGAAATTTTATAACCGTTTATCCAGTAGTAGACAAGCTCTATAGGGAGAGAGAGTTTTCCTGATATATTATAACTTTAGATACGTCACTCAAAACTTCTTCCTTGTTGTAAGGCGGTCCTGTAACCCCCTCCTACTCCCCCCACCCTCTTCCCTCTTCGGATTTCTCTGTGTCCTTTGGAATAAGGTAAGAGATTTTGTTGTTGTTGCCTGTCTCTGATGATTGTCAGTTTTGGTAATGAAAAGTGTCATGGGACTGGTCCGGCACCAGCTCCAGCCTAGGTTTCTGGCCCCCAAATGTACGCCCACCCCTGCCCACGCCCTCTGATGGGGGCTCCACGACACGATGATCATCATTTTCAAATGTGTTGACAAAAGATACATGAAATGAGAGGTAGAGGCAGTCCTGATCTGAAACATCATGATGTCGCTCCCATGATATTCTACACAGTTCTTAAAGACTTTTCAACTAGACTTATTGGAGTAGACCGACTGAATAATGAATTTCTCTTTCTTATTATTCCGATCTATCTGAATGGAATTTATCCCTGCAATGGTAAAACTTTGTTCTTTTTCATAGTCATATCTGTCCCCCTAATCATATTTACAACTTTGTTTCTTAGACATGATACCTACATTCCACATCTTTAACTGTTCTTTTGGGGGGAGAGAAAGAAAATCAAATTCTCCTTAAAGCCCTTTAAAAAAAACATTGAAACTATATAGATTTTTCTGCAGTTCCTGTTATTGGAATGTCAAGCCTGATGACTACTCCGTTCATTTTTTCGTGTCCTCTTATGAACTCCAGTCAGCGAAAGGAGCAGTCATATTAAAACTGCCACCCATCTTATTTCAAATCCCCCATCCGGAAAGCCAAAAGGAGGGCTGGCCTCTTCACCCGTACCCTCTGGTATCCTTTTACTTAGCATAGTGTTCTCCCAGGCTTATAATGTCCCACCTACAAGCGGTTTTTTGAATCAATAACTTTCCAATTTTTGAAAATTATTTTTGAGATCAGAGATAATCAGTGGTTATCCAAATCCACAATGTGGTCAAACACACGTAAAGCTTGTTTTTTTCTTTGCGTAACTCATCACAATTCATTGAAGAAGATTGAAATGTCTTCTGAATTCATCCATATACCCCTCGGTTTCCTCCATAACGGTATAATGGAAAACAAAGGTGGTACTGAGTGGCCACAAAAAGTACAATAAAAAAAAAAAAAGTACCCATCAAAATAAGCATAAATGCCAACAATGTACAAATTGGACCCTCCTGTAATCGGCAAAATTAAGCTTCTCCAAAATACTATGCTTTGGAGCTCCAATCCTGTTGTAAGTGCAATGTTAGGAAACAGTGGCTAAAAGCGCTCAAATGCAGGTACAATGATAAAATAAGCCAAACCAATTCGTCATTTCAGGTCTACTCCAATAAGTCTATTTTGAAGTCAAGAATGTGAAATAATCAGAGTGGCGCAATCTGATGTTTCAGCTTCAGAGATCTTCCTCTACCTCTCATTCTGTCTTCTTTTCGTCAATACCTTTGAAAAATGACGTATCATCGTGGTCGTGGAGCTCGCCCCCTCCAGAGGGCGTGGCAGTGGTGGTCGTACCTTTTCTGGTGGTCCTGCATCCTAGGTCTGGAGCGAGTCCGGACCAGTCCCATGACACGTTTTTCTTAGCCAAACTGACAATCATCAGAGACATCAAACAACAACCAAAATCTTTCCCTTTAGTCCAAAAAGGACACACGAGAATCTACGAGGGAGGAGGGGGGGGAGGATGAGGGGGTTACAGTCCGCCTCCAAAAGGAAGATAGTTTTGAGTGAGGGGGCGTATCTAATGTTATAATATATCAGAACTACTCTCTATCCCCTTAGATTGTCCACTAACTACTGGATAAAGGTATACAATTTTTTTCACCTTCAATGTAACTTTAATTTGTTTGAACCACTATTGATGGTATAAGTTTTGTTCGGGAAATTTCCTTGAAACAGTTTTTTATAATTTTATTCCAAAATGTTTCTGGTCGACCGTAGATGTGACTTAGATGGGACACCACTCGCTACCGGAGATTGATGTCCCCTCATCGGACTCCTTTCTTCCGGTATCTATTGCTCTACATTGACATTTAATGATTTTGCACTTGCAAGACATGAATGACCCTGTTTTGTTCTGACAACTTTTGATGATATAGTATTCCTTCCTACCTTTGCAAATGCACTCTGGCCCTAAAAGAGTCTCTATCTTCTACCCTACTCCTGTTTAAGGTCAATTTCTAACTATTTGTGAAAATACTTGTCAGTCGGGACCTCGTCTCTAGCTCAGGGATTCGTCCCTTTACATATAGATCAGGATAATGTGCTACCAAAGTTGGAACGTTGGCTTTAACTCTTTGAAAAATATCATGCTTTGGTCTTAAGAAGTGCGGACAAGGGTGGTGCAGGTAGGAGGTTACTCATGGAGGCATTTAACGCAACTTGATGATGAGCTTGTTCCTACCGGTCTACCCGCTCGATCCCACACCCCACTTCTTGGATGTCCTTACTGAACTGGTTGACTCAGGAGTTATTATGGAGGTTTTGTCCAGGAAGAGGTTAAATATATCATACCATCACACCCATTTAGTCCCTATCTTCCACCATCATCCCTAAAGGCCATAAGAACCTTGGTTCGAGCGCCTCCAGTTCGTCAAGTTGTCTCCAGTATTGGATCCTTTGGGAGCTGGTCTGTGAAGATATGTGGGGGGAATTGTTTTCTTCAGCATTTGTTAAAATTGCCCTCATTTCACTACGGACTCGGGTGGATCTTAATCAGATCAAGATTCATTGGGACATAATTACGTGTGGGGTAACACTTGATGTTACTCTCCTGTATTCAGTTTATACAACACGATCCTGGGATGGACAGCTATCCCCAATTTATTGAGATAACCATAAATTCCAATTTTGTCAGTCGCTTTTATTTTGGACGCTATTCATTTTAACTCACAGCACACAACTTTTTTCACATTTACTAATTAGTTTTATTTTACATTAATGGCACTGCCTATTGCACAAGTATTTGGCTCCTTCTTTTGCAAACCTATCATGGGGTGTTGTGAAGTCACTTTTTATATATCAAGCACTAATTCTTTTCGTCAATATTGTTTTTATAACAGGTTTGTGGACTGACTTTAATTACTTATTTGGACACGGGGATACACCTTACCCTTCCACGCTTTTGATCTTATCTTAAGACAATATTTACAACTTAAAATTTACATTACAATTTTCATTTTCACACATTATTTCTGTCTCTACAATTAATATTTGTGGATCTAAGAGACAAAACCATCCACTGATGTATATAGGATGTTAAAACGCACAGAAAGACATTTCTTAGGCGCGGACCCTGCCATCCATCTCATATTATAAAAGCCATTCCCAAGGACAGTTCCTCACTGAGAAGCACTGCTCTACACTAACTGCCTCTCTACGTTTAGTGGTTTTCTTTCTCATCTGAGGACCTGACGAAGAGGTTTTTTTGGAAAGGGATACCGTAAATCCCATATAGCAATTGCTTTTCATAATGCTGCACAAACGATAGGACATCATGGTTGCCCGCACATTCAATTGGGGGATTCCTCGTCTTGGTATGTTCATGAGACACATGTTAATAAACAGGGTACACATGGATTGGCTACATTCTAAAATAATGTCCCTCGTTTTAGTTCACACAGTTTTAACAAATCAAAGGTGGAAAAATTTATCTATTATTTCCAAACATTGGAATGTCCTATCCACTGGGACCTTTCCTTAAAAATATGGTTGACCTGGACCACTTTTGTTAACCATAGAGCGAGAACAATTGGATTTATGTCTCACCAACGGGAAGTTATTACTCCTGGGTCTATAAGACCGTTATGTCACCAATGATCCTTAAATGTGGCTCTTGTGTGTATGTAAACACATGAAGCCCAAAAGTTTCTACAGTATCTTTGCCGCAGGCTACATGATGTGAATAAAGAAAACAATAAGAAGTTCATGAATACAGTTTCATAAATTGTAAAAGTCAAATTTGTGTTTACTCATAACATGTTGGTGCGGCAAATAATATGTGGGTAGAACACGATAGAGCTCTTAAGGTCAGGATGTTTTTAGAGCATTAAGGCTCATAAGAATTGAAAGATCACACATCATACTGTTTCCAAACATTCACGATGTGGTAAGGGAGGAACAGAATTTTTCCTTCCTGGTAATTGAATTAGTTAATTGTAAATCTAGAGGAGGTGATCATGTCACCTTCTGAACACGTAGGGAGGCGTAATTGATTTTCATTCAAGTTCCAAACGCGCTTCCTATGGGTCTGAAATTGACTGGGCAGTGTTAACCCATTTTTTGTAATTTGCAATTTTCATGATGTTAATTACACAACAGATCAATTTTGGCTTAAACGATTATGGTTTATCAAATTAGCCCTTCAAATGTCATAAGGTTCATATAGTATAGTATGAATACTTGTTTTTGTTGATGTTATTAGTGTTTGAGGTGACCTTATTATATAAGTGTTTTTTTTGATACTATAATTTGGTTATATTTTCCTGGTTCCTGGGTCTAGATCTACAATTAATTTATGTATTAACATGTTTTTAAAGTATTTAGTTGTTTTAAATTATTGTTCAAATTGTGTTTATATGTGTTCAAGTATTCTCATTTCCCTTTATGTGTTAGTCATAAGATGTAAGTTATTATGTTTTTTTATTTTCCCTATCAATAGAATGTTTTTTTCTTCCTTCTTTTCTATTTTCTTAACTTTTTGATTGTAAGCCACTGTGATTTTGCATCTGTCTTAAACGCATGCGCAGTTGTAGCACTGCTGTATGCATCATAGGGATGTATTGTATTAGTGGGGCATTGTTCTTCTATGACTTGCCCTTAACCAAGATGCCCACTGCCTGTGTGTGCTTTGCTTTGCCTTATATGGACCCTGGGACGCTCTGCGCTATGCGCGATGACGCGCATGACGTCATCAGTCCGTTTTTTTGTGCGCGAACGGGCCCACAGGTAAGATGGGGTATTAATGGATGTTATTACATGGTGTTTTCTAGTCCTGGAAAAAAACGCCGGTGACGTTTCGAAACGCGTTGTGATGGGTCTCTTGTCACATAAGTGCCCTTACTCATTTTTTCGTTTGGGTCCTTCCTGATCCGTTTTTGCTGCGTTGCGCGTTTGGTCTCCTGTTCTGTATTGCTAATGTAGCTGACCAGCCTCGCTGACCCTCCTACCACCAGGATGTGAGTTTGCTTATTTCAGGGGAACCCTCCGATGAGCTGAGGGGGAGGGGGGCTTGTACATCTACCCCTGTCTTCAGGAGGATAGTACCTCATACTATTGCACATTAAGTCTATAATGTATTTCTTATTAGTACCCTGTTATGTTTTGGGTTGCTTATCTTTATTATTCATTGCACCTGCATTTGAGCGCTTTAGCCACTTTCTACACTGGTCTATAGTATGTATGTATGTATGTATGTATGTCTTTGTATGTATAGCGCTTCACAGCAGTAATAGTTACAATCATATAAAGAAGATATAAATAACACAGGGGAGAAGTGCTTCAGACTTAAAAGTAACATTTAGGAAGAGGAGTCCCTGCTCCAAAGAGCTTACGATCTAATTGGTTGGTAGGAAGAACGTACAGAGACAGTAGGAGGGCGTTCTGGTAAGTGCGATAGCTGCATATTATACCAGTGATTGGAACTGCATTTGGCAGCATCTTCAAGCTGCAGACCAAGCAATATCCTACGTGTGTTTAAAAAAAATATCAGTTCTGTACTATGAGAAAATACTTGTAGTATTTTTATTTTTTTAAACAAGTCTGAATAATATTTCTAATGAATTATAATGTAACAAGCGTTTTTGTTTCTACAGCAACCATTTACAGTCACATCCCCTTCCTCTTCTGAAACAGGCTGTGGCACACCCCTTTTTGAGCCCTGCCCTCTCTAGCAGTGCACCAATTGTATCTAGTGACTGCCTGGTCACATGATCTTCCCCAGAGAACTTTGCATCTTTGGTCCTCTTCGGCTGCACTGACAGCCATTTAGTGAACCCACGAGCCGAATCTTCGCCGATCGATCACAGGAGAATGGATCGATCGGCAACTCGGCTAATTACGTATCATTGTGTGGATTGTATTGATGCACATATTAAAGGGGAAAAGAAATGATAATTAAAAAAGAAAGTGGCAGCTCGGATCGCAGCTTTCGGTTATAAGTTATGCAATCTGTGCGGACATCTTTCCAGGGACCAGCAGGAAATCATTCCACAGAGCTGGTGGGGAGACACTGAAATAGTTTGAATACAAATTCTTATGGGAAGTGCGTTCTCCGAGGAACCAAACAGCAGACTAGTGAAATATAGATTTCTCTTCATATTGAACTGATTTTTCACTACCACAAAATCTCTTCTGTTATCAAAAGGGTTAAACAGGAATCCTACTACAGGCTTGCTATTTCAACCCTTATTTTGCTTAGCCTTAAATGTATTCTTAAGCATCATTTCTTAACAAATGAAAAACATTTCCATTCACTTTACACAAACCATAAGCCAATGTAAAAAAAAAAATACCATAAAAAGAAAATTGACCTTTTTTCCCTTCTGCTTTTTGCCTGTTTTGTGTCGCTGTGATTTGCCCTTTGACCCTCCACTGCCATTTTGTCTTTAAATCATACCATACCAAGCACAAATTATAAGCAAAGAGGATGCTTAAAAATACTTTTTCAACTTTAACATTTATAAAAAGAGAAATTGCAGGGAGTGAAAACTATTTGCAGTGATTTTGATAAGTGATAAAAAGGGAAAACCTCTGAAGCAGCGTTCTGTCTGATCTAACGCGTGTAATCATGTTTAAAAAGGGGGGATCTGAATTTCCAAATGACAGTGCTATGAAGGTAATTTCACAGGTGACAGTGCAGTCGGCATTTGAGTTGAAGGTTAAACGCGCCCCATAATATTGCTTAAGTAAAAGCAAATCTGGAACACTTAGCATCATCAAATGTCTGGTATTAGCATGAAACGGCAAATAGGTCGCAAGCAGACGAGTTCCCGTTTCTTCTGCATTAATAGGGTGTTTAAAGGTGCACTCGCTCCCAATCAAATCCCAAATAGATTTAGGAACGTTTATCCAGGTTACCATCGTTGTAATTTTTTCCTTAGTAATATTCAACGTTTGGAGCATCTACGTGATTAGGCCAGACACCTGCTTCTATCTGATCAAATCGTGCTTTGGGCCCTGATCCTAAAAACGTGGATGTTATTGGAGTAAGAGAAATAGAGGCAGATACCATAACCCAAAATAAATTCATCCTCCCCACCTCCGTATTTTCTCATTCTGCCTTACAAATTGGCAGTTGGTATATGTTAATTTGTAAAGAGCATAAATTGATGTCCGCTGAATAGATTCAAGCCCAGAGAATCTCTAAATAATGTGTGTTTAGATTGTAGCTCCTCTCAGAGGGTATATGTTGATGACCCCATACAGCGCAAGGATTTGAGGCCCGGTTTCACATGTCGGGGTGTTTTTCCAATTTGACTTAACCCCTTTGCTACTAGAGGGGGGGGGGGGGACTCCTTTGCTAGCAAAAAAGGCTAAAAAAAAATGCTTTCAAAATCTCAATAACCAATCCATTAACAGGTAGAGAGATGACCAATCCTCCCTTCAAACATAGCAAACTATAGCACTTGCACAGCTATTACCCTTCTAGGTTCTGTTACCTGCGTATAGCACCTGCATTCTCGGAAGGCCCATTATTGTATTGTATGTCTTTATTTATATAGAGCCAAATGTGTACTCAGCGATTCGCAAAGAATACAGTACGGGACTTATAATACATTAAGCGCAGCAAAATCAGACAATAGGAAGGGAAATCCCTGCCCCGAAGAGCTTACAATCTAAGTAGTATGATGGGAGATTTAGGTGCGTGGATTTTTAGCTGGCTGACATTAGTCAGCTTTTCTATAGAAGGGCCGCGCGCGCACGGCAGGGAGAGGGGAGCCGACAGACAGCGGCGAAGATGAGGAAATTCGTCTTTTCGCGCGTGTGTGTGTGCGTGTGTGTGTGTGCGTGTGTGTGCGTGCGTGTGTGTGCGTGTGTGTGTGCGTGTGTGTGCGTGTGATTGAAGAAGTAAAAATAAATATATATTAAAGTTTTTTTTCTTTAAAAAAAATCTTATCTCGGACTTACTTTTACTCACACATACACACACATATACACACATACGCATATACCTTACCTGCAGCTCCCGGCACTATATACACGAAAAGCGTGCGGCACGTGCACGCGCGTTCGCATAGGAACGCACGGCCGCATGCTGTATATTACAGCCCTTAGAGACAGCGGGTGAGGGAATAAGTGCTGTAGATGGCTGTGCTTGGGCACAATGGGTGGTAGGAGTGACTGTGGGTGTGGGACAATAGCAATGAGTGCAGGCTATTGGGATGCTTGATTTGTGGGGCAAGTTTTAAGGTTAGTCAGTATTAAAATGAGGGTTACAGGGGAAGAGATGGCAGGGAGGCGTGGGTGAGATCAGGTGTGTATGTCTGGCTTCAGGCTTAGGGAGATCCCCAGCAGCAGGGAGGAGTAGATAGGGGGTGTGAATAGAGGATTTATGGGGGATGTTTTTTTATTGAGGGGTAAAGAAGTTGTTGGGAGAGAGTTGTTGTATAAATCAGTGGAGCACAAACCTTTTGAAGCTGCGCCCCCGATCTCGCGCCCCCTCTCGTATCTGCCAGCTGCGTCAAATGATGCTCCGGGGTCGGGTGACTCTCAAACAATCCAGGGGGAGCATATAAGGGAAACGGAGACAAACAAAATTTAAGTGCCGATGTTTAAAGTGTCTATGGAATTAAACACTGTATGTATTCTTGGCTCTTATGCCCAGCCTACTCACAGGATACAGATGAAAATAAGGCACTTGCAAGGAGGGCTGCTACCCGGGGTGTTCAGTGGATGTGTGCTGGTCAGGACTCCCATCCAGTGGCACAGTGGGTGATAGAAGAGACTAATATAGCACAGATCAATAACGTATATGTAGTCTTTATGTATAAAATATAAAATCACTCACAATTGTGCAGTAAAAACAAAGCATATATCACCGAATGGTGAATCCGTGGGTTACTGCACCGCAATCTCTTTCACCACCTCCCTTTGGTGTGTTGGATCCCTCCGATCTTGGGCTCTGTAAAGGGACAGCCTCTCTGCTCCGTTGGAGCGTCTGACGTCACTCTTGTTGTGGAGGTGGTTAGGTACGGATCGCCTCGAGGTCCAAAAATCACGACGCGTTTTGCCCAGTATTACTGTTCCGGCTTCGTCAGGAGTGTCACAGGCGGTTTCGACCTTGGGTCTCATCAGTGTGAGGTTGGTTGTACTGGCATTGCAATTTGAGACATGAATATGTCTTCACTACACATTATTTAGGTTATGGTGGATGAAAAGGTGACTAAAAACCCTCCCACGTATAGCATATAAAAATATTACTTGTGAGCAAATTGCAAAGCCAGACCTGTCTAAGACATGTGAATGTGCTCACAAGTAATATTTTTATATGCTGGTTATTGGAGGATAGGAAGAGTACAAATAATCACAGCATGTAGAAAGTCAAGTTCTCAGAGTCCAGATCTTCCTCTAATCGTCACCTCCAAAATTAACTCTTCAGACACTTTAAATGTGACACTTTGATGTTACTCAGCCACTCTGGCATTCCCCTCCCGTAGATGTGCGTGCCATTAATGGATAAAAACTTGTCTGCTTCTCTACAAACACAAGGCACAACAACAACTGTAGCGGTCACTGTATATGTTTCTGAGGATGGTCATTCATTGTGTAAGATGCTGGAGAGAAGTTAGGGACCTCACTGCCGGAGGAATGTGGGGTTTCTAAATTCAACAACTGCTTTGTTGAACATCAGCTAAACAATAAAGGATATATGTTCTACGTACTCATGTTTCCTTTTCTCTGATTACCATAAATTAGCTCTTTATTCTGATTAGCTAATTGGTCATTTTCGTTCTCCTTTTACAGTAAACCAAACTATGTTCTTGGTTACTCTTTCCTAGTAATCCTACGTAGCAGTGGATACAGTGGCCGCTCCCAGCTGCATCATTAGTTCCTAGGCTAGCATCCTTCTTTTGGCAGTATGCCCTCCATCTGGCAGAAAGCAATCATTGCAGCGTTTAGGGCTGGAGTGTTTAAAGCCACAATACTGCCAAATTAACCTTTACAAAAAAAAAAAAAATATATATA
>WSYH01006053.1:0-40457 GCA_036426205.1 Ascaphus truei | reverse complement strand
CTACGAACCTCTCCTACAGTACCACTTCTTACAGCACCCCTTCCTACTGTAACCCTTCCTAAGTGAACTCAACAGTAACCCCTTTCCTACTAGTACCCCTTTCCGCACCTTCCTACTGTACCCCTTCCTACGTACCCCTTCCTACTGTAAACCCCTTTCTTACAGTACCCCACCCTTCCTAACAGTAACCCTTCCTACTGTACCCTTCTACAGTACCCTCCTACCTACTGTAACCCTTCCTACTCCATCCTCCTACAGTAACCACCCTTCCTACTGTAACCTTCCACATGCACCACGTACGTAACTTCCTACTACAGAACCCCTCCCTAACAGTACCCCTTCACAACCAGTACCGTCCCTTCCTACCTAGATAACCCCGCTCCCTCCAGGCCGCTCTACAACTTAACGCACCCCTTCTACCGTAAACCCTTTCACTAATGTAACCCTTCCACTACACCCTTCCCTCGTACTACGTACCCCTTCCTACGTAAAGTAAACCCTACGTGCCTTCCATAAATTCCTAGAGTAACCACCTTCCACGCTTCCTATGAACCCAACAGTTACCCGTTCCTAGAAGTACACCTTTCCGACTGTACTACCCGTCCTACTGAAACCCTTCCAAATAGTACCTTCCCAAAAGTACCCGTACTCTTCCAAAAGAAACCCACCCCCTTCTAATGTACCCTTCCTTACTTCTTTACCCCTCCTACTTCCACCTCCTGAAGTACAAACCCCTCTACAGACTCGCAGCCACCCTTCCTACTGTACCCTCTTACTAACATGTCTACTTACCCCTTCCTACTGTACCCTTTCCTACTGTACCCGTGCCTACAGTACCCATTCCTACGGTACCCCCTACCTACTGTACCCCCTTACTCTACTGTACCCTTCCTACAGCAAAACCCCCGCTCTCCTAACCATAGCACGTACCCTTCACAACCGTACCCTTCCTACCATAACCCTCTACTGTAACAACCTCTACGTACCCTTCCTACGGTTACCCAGTCTGTAACCCACCCTCTCAACGACCCGTGCTACAGTACCCCTTCCTACTGTACACCCCTTACATACTGTACCCTTCCTACTGAACCTACCCCTTCCTACAGAACGCCCTTCTCTCAAAGCCAAACCCTTTCCTACAGTAACCCCTTCCTACTGTATAACCACTCCTCGTACCTCTATCTTATCCCCTTCCTACTGTACCCCTTCCTACTGTACCCGTGCCTACAGTACCCCTTCCTAGTGTACCCCTTCCTACTGTACCCCTTCCTACTGAACCCCTTCCTACAGCACCCCTTCCTACAGAACCCCTTCCTACCATAACCCTTCCTACTGTACCCCTTCCTATCGTACCACTTCTTATTGTACCACTTCCTACAGTTATCCTTCCTATTGTATCACTTTCTACAAAAACCCTTCCTATAGTAACCCTTCCTATAGTACCCCTTCCTATAGTAACCCTGCCTACAATAACCCTTCCTACTGTACCACTTCCTATTGTAACTCTTTCTACTGTACCACTTCCTATAGCACCCCTTCGTGCCATACCCCTTCCTACAGTAACCCTTCCTACTGTACCCTTTCCTACAGTACCCCTTCCTACAGTACCCCTTCCTACAGTAACCCTTCCTACAGTACCCCTTCCTACAGTAACCCTTCCCTATTCAGTACCCCTTCCTACAGTAACCCTTCCTACAGTACCCCTTCCTACAGTAACCCTTCCTACTGTACCCCTTCCTACAGTACCCCTTCCTACAGTACCCCTTCCTACAGTACAACTTTCGACCTACCCTTTAATCTGTGATTTTAAGGGTGTGTGGGAGGGTGTTACTATCTGCTTAGATATGTAGCCAACATGATGGCACTCTGGGGGTCTTTATACAGATGTAACAAGATTCACTGTCCCCGTCATCGTGGACAAAAAAGCAAAAGTCCGTGGCGCTGTGGACAGTGACGATTGTGGCCTGGGAGGATTAATGCTGCAGGTGGTCCACAGTGTTACTCCTCTACTTGATCACGCCACTGATTGAGCCACCTGAGCTGAAGCAGGCATATCCTTAAAACCTGACCTGTTGGTGGCCCTTGAGGACAGGAGTTGGCTACCCCTGCTCTAAGTGAACATACACCTTATTAAAAGTATCTATCTGCAGTAGTACATCTGCTGTATCTAGCTCAGACGCAGCACTGCCCAGACTGAGACCTCAGTCCTTTATCTCAGCTTAGCAGGGTGTCTGGAAGCTGTTAGCCAAACCTTTAGCACAAAGGCTTTGTTGAAACGCACTTTACTGCAGTGATACATTCAGTTAATTTGGTATTTCTCTCAGGTGCAACTTGGCAATGGAAATACTTATTTTACTGAGAAAGCCTTAAGGGTCACAGAGGAGCGGCGGTGTTGGCAGGTGGCTGATAGCAGTGAAACAGCGTAGTCGTATCTCCATAAGTGCAGAGATATTATTGTAAAAGGGGGGTGTTTATGCCTTGTCACCTGGAATCTGAACAGTGGCTTTCAAGTTGTAACAGGACCTGTGGAGAAACCCAGGAGAGAACAGAAAATCATACAGGAGAAAATATGGCTTTCTCCGGAGACGCTTAATCTGGTCCACCAGCCAAAGATGGCAGGTTTCCACAGCAACCAGTGAGCTGATGTCTAGACACTGTGAGCTGCGGGTCTCTTCTGCTTTCATGTCCTTTAGCTTCACAGCCCATGGTAATGCACACACACACACACACGCCAGAGGTTTTTCTGTCCCAGAGTGATGGGCTGTGACAAGCACGCTTACACGGAAACAATAACTCTTGTTAATTGGAATATTACAGAAGTAGTAGATGGTATGTTTCTACCATATTGTATTTTAAAGAAACACTTTTCACTGCTTTCTTCCACAAATTATGTTGTCTGCAGTGATGATTTACCTTCTTTCTTGTTTTTTTTTTAACGCTGCAGCACCCCAGAAATATCTGCTTGTTTTGCTTTAGGATTTTCAGGTTCATATGAAATTACTGGATATGCTTCCTATTGTCAATCAATGATGTTAATGTAATGTAATGTGACCAGGTGTGAACCAGACTTTTTTTTTCGGGGTGGGGGGCAGGTTTTTGGGGCTTTTGCCAAGTGGCAGCATCAAATGCAAGACATTTGTAGTGAAGTGAAGCTACGTAAGACTGACACAGATATGTCTGAGCTGAGATTTCTGCGATAACAGATCCTGCAGGGATTTTTGCAGCAGACAAGAGCGCACGAAGATGGCGGCCGACAGGCGACATTTGATACGTCCTAATGTGGGCTTTGCTCTTCAATGTGTCGCTGGACCCTGTGGCAGGAAGGGTTAAGAAATGGTGGGAGTTTAGGATAATGACTGCAGCGTGAGGCTCTGAAAGTGTAATGATAATATTAATAATAGAAATATTTGGTATGCATAGAATTACTCACGAAAGTGATTCAGAGGCGCAAAACCCATCAAGCAAATGATGAGTAGATGTGTACAAATGACACAGTATAACGAGGTCACGGGATCCACTTCCTTGAACCGCAGGGGATCTCAGCAGAGTAGAATCTCAGAGGGAAGATCTTGGGTCGTGAAAGAAATGACAAAAGAGAAACAGACATAGTGTAACACGTTTACTATAAGGCACACGTAGTGAATAAGTGGATCGCACTTACAGAATGCCCAAGTAAAAAAGACTTTGGGTGTTGTTCGTTGGGGACACCCGCGTCCTTCTTCTATGGGCCGTGGCGCATTAGATAGAATTACTCAGGGAACCAGTGCAATACTAGTGTGGAAAATATACGGGTCAAAATTCAGTTCTGTTTGTACAAAGTAATTAACGGCTAAGATATTGAAGTATGTATGAAATAATAGAACACACCTGTGTAATTCTACAGTCTAGGCATGAGTAGAGCAATTGAACCGTTTGGTTGCCCAAAACGTAGTCATTACGCACGATGGGGGTGCCAGGGGGCCTCGTGAAATAGTGTCTGCGGCAACGTCATGCCCAAAGAATGCTTGTTTTCAGCTGTGATAGCGTCCTGCGTTCCCATGGAGCGCTGGATGCAATTTGAAGTGAAGGGAAATGGAAGAGCTGAAATATTAAAATTGACAAAATATGCGAAAAAAATAGCAGTGCCTTGAGTGACGTGTTGTATTGATGTAAACACGGATGGCACCGCTGCTGATATGAATCATCGAATTACAACGCTCAGATCCCATGAAATAAGATGTGTGGCCATATATGTGGACCACAGACTAGCCATGTCATTCTGTGATTGATTGCTAATCGGTCAAATGCTACAAACCAGCCAACAACAAAAAAAACAACATTAGGGTACAGAAATATATAAAAGTCATAATTGTGTTCATATTACAGTATGTACAGTATACAATATGGTATCAAAGTCCATAAAGTCACCCATAGATGCAGTGCAGCTTCACTTCCTAGCTGCAACATCAGATTAGGGGAGAATCCACTACAAGAGCATATCTGCCCCTCGTTACTTCTCAGCCTTAATTTCTCACTATGCAGCATCCCGACTCTTGCGTTCCGCTCCAGGATGTCTTCTCTCTATCCCCTTTGTATCTAAAGCCCTCTCCCGCCTTCAACCTGTAACGTTGCTGACTGCAAACAGATTACGGACCCGCAAGGCAGAGATAGGGAGTAATACACCGACCTTGGCCTGGGATCAGAGGCCTAAGATGCAAGGGTAATCAGGTTCGGTTCCGAGGTCGAGGCAGGTGGCAGGAATAGGGTAGTCCAGGTCCGGTTCCCAGGTCGAGGCAGGTGGCAGGCAATCTGTGTGGCTCGATTTTGGGGAGTTATTTTCACTTGCCTTACTGACTGGGGGCTGCCACGGAGTTCAATTGTGCTGTACCCATTAAAAGTGGGCCAACTGTAACTCCTAGATTAACTCCTTGTCCGGGAGAAAATTATGGCTTCCGAGTGAGCACGCCCCCAATAACTACAGCTACAGCCCACACGATTGAGCTTTGCTAGACCTCTGGATCTTTAAAGACCAAAAAAATTAAAAATATTTTTTTTAGGGGGGGAGGGGGGATTGCTGATATATACTGATAAAAAAAAAAATATATATATATATTTTATTTTTTAGTATGGATATTTTCCATGGTATATAGATTAGGATACTGCTACCTCACTGCCCTGGCTACTAATTTATTTGAATGTGATCTTGTTGCATCTATTACAGTTTTGTCCAGTGTTACATCTGGAAGGGAGTTAGTTCTCCCTGATATCCAGTAACTAGCTGAGTCTAGATTGGTGAACAGAGAGAACAAGAATGCACAATTTCTTACAGTAGAATAAAAAAATAACAATTAGTGGGGAGTTTGTCAAGTTTCTGTTTTCCTTATGCATCTCTGTAGTGTACAAAGCAGTGTACATGTAAGTTTGTATCCATGCTACAAAGAGGTAGAGCCTCAAATGTCTGTTAATAATTTAATGTTGCAGTCTAAGCAATATCCTACATGTGTGTTTTTTTAAATAAATCAGTTCTTTATTATGAGAAAATACTTGTTACAGTTAAAAAAATAAACTATTTTAAAGACATTTTTAAGGTAAGAGGCATTTTTGTTCCTATAGCAACCATTTACAAAGTCACACCCCCTTCCCCTTCTGAAACAGCATCAACTTTTTGAGCCCTGCCCTCTCTTGCAGTGAACCAATTGAATCTAGTGCCTGCCTGGTTACATGATCTTCCTCGCAGAACTTTGGCTGTCAGTGCAGCAGATTACCCAAGATGCATTTAGTGAACCTCCAGCCAAATTTCAGTGATCGATTACACTGAGAACGGAACGATCAGCAACTTAGCTAATCACTTATCAGTGTGTAGATTGAATTGATGCACATATTGAATGGGGAAAAAAAGCTTGAACTGCATTTTTAACGAGGCGTTAACTTCAGTTAACATATCGTTAAGTGCTAACGGGGATCTTCAAAGCTCAGTAACGATGCGCTAAGTGCTGTAGTCAGCCGCAACGAGCCCTTGTGTTCCCATAACGGATGTTAGTGCTAATGATATGCAAGACAGGCGTTCCCTCTAACAGCGCGTATCCTCAGAGCTCCGTTACAGTTACCGCAGGGATTTAATGTTACGCGAGGTCAGAGCTAAAGGTGGCGTAACTCACATCCAGACCCTGATATAGATCTGTTACAGGCTCTGGGTAAGTGTAAGACCACAGCTAGGTATGATTGAACTACCATATTGTTATATACAGGGCTCTTTTCCTTTCCTGTCTTCTCTTTTTTAACTTTAATTAAACACCTATTCAAGGACCTGATAGAAGTAACGCTGCCTTAGGGATACGAACTGACTTGCACAGGATAACATGGAGCTTCTAGTGGATTTTGACATAGTGCTAGTTCTGACGAAATTGGTGAAATTCTGGTCTGGTATGTTACTGTACAAAGGTTCAGCTGTGCAAAATGTCTGCAACTCATTATGATGTCACAAGTATGATGTCACGTGCGGATAGCCTACCAGGTACAACACCCAGTGAACAAAAAAGAAAAAATAATGTGCGCTACTAATTAATACTCTATACAGGCATACCCCGCTTTAAGTACACTCACTTTAAGTACACTCGCGAGTAAGTACATATCGCCCAATAGGCAAACAGCAGCTCACGCATGCGCCTGTCATCACGTCCTGAACAGCAATACCGGCTCCCTACCTGTACCGAAGCTGTGCGCAAGCGGGGAGACTATAGAGCCTGTTACACATGCGTTATTTACATCAGTTATGCACATATATGACGATTACAGTACAGTACATGCATCGATAAGTGGGGAAAAGGTAGTGCTTCACTTTAAGTACATTTTCACTTTACATACATGCTCCGGTCCCATTGCGTACGTTAATGCGGGGTATGCCTGTGTTACATACATGCTCCGGTCCCATTGCGTACGTTAATGCGGGGTGTGCCTGTATATAGTGATAATCAAATGACCACACATAAACAATACACCTATGTGATAAATAATAATATCAACAACCTCTAATTAAGTGAAGAGGGCGTCTGCGGCTGCTAGTATTGGAGTGGCTCAGTACCCCTATAGAATAGTGGGACACAAGAAAAAACAGCGCACAACGCATATGGTGAAGTATGTTCAATAAAAGTGTTATATTAAGTAAGGTAATATATCTGCCTATATCAGGATATAAAAAACAGGCATTACACGTACAAAGACATGTGTTACCAGACGCCGGATGCCGAAGGCAGCAGGATCAGTCTCTCCCTCGGTACCCTCAGATGGTAATCAGCTGGAACCTCGGAGCGTGTTCTCTGCAGATCCCCTACCTAGTAAAGGTTGTCTCTAAGCATTTAGCTCAATCTCTCGAGCTACAGCGGGTCTTGTATATATATACGAGCGGCGGTTGATCCAGCTGACGGCCGCCATTGCCTGACGGCTTGCCGTCGATCACACAGAGCAGCTGGACTATCACCTCCTCCACACCGAGGCTGCTTACCTTTCAAGCAAGCCACCAGACGGAAGCTCCATAGTGACACTCTGGGAGCAGTTACCTACAGTACCTGTAGAGAACACGCTCCGAGGTTCCAGCTGCTTACCATCTGAGGGTGCCAAGTGAGAGCCTGATCCTGCTGCCTTCGGCGTCCGGCATCTGGTAACACATGTCTTTGTACATGTAATGCCTGTTTTTTATATCCTGATATAGGCAGATATATTACCTTACTTAATATAACACTTTTATTGAACAGCGTTATGCGCTGTTTTTTCTTGTGTCCCACAATACCCAGTGGCTGACTTACTTAGAGAAATTGTGGATGGCGGATCAGAGGCGGTGGAGGAGACAGGCATCCCGGGACAGCGAGGAAGAAGGTTGCTATAGGGAGGGCGGGGGTGAGAGCGGTCAAGAGCAGGTTCCAGGCAGGTTTTTTTGGGGGTGGGGGGTTATATAGGGGCCACACAGTTGTGTTGCCAGAACTTCAAGAGTAACCTTGAACTGTCACTAATCTACCCCCCCCCCATCCCCAGGCAACGCCGGGTATTTCCGCTAGTATATATATACTGTGTTGCCGAATGTTTGTCTGTGTGTCTCATTATGCACGCCCAAACTAAAAGACCTACTGTAGAACAACCAAACTTGGAAGAATTCTATGAGTTATTACAATTTCTCTCAGCCACTGGATGTTGTACCTTATAATAGGCTATATATGTGGTATATGGCATCATACTGGTGACATCCTAATGAGAGTCAGATAGCTATAAAGTTGACACACAAAGCAGACGAAGAGCGAAAAAGAGGAAGTCAGTTGCCACGTGAGGTGAAAGTAAGAATGCTGGAAAAGGAGAGAGAAGCGGAACGAATTGGGGACATCATGTGGTATCATAAGGTAAAGGAAAGTGATGGTAGGAAGAGAGATGAGGGGGGGAACAGAGAAATGGAGAGGTGAGAGGAGGGATGAGGTTGGTTTCTTAGAATTCCAGAGCAATGCTGGGTACTTTCAGCTGGTACATTATACTTTATAAACAAGATGTCTATGTGTAATATTTTAATCAAAACCAAAAAGCATATATATTTTTTCTTCCTATTCAGTCGTGTAAGGTCCATTTCACAGTATTAGTAATGTAGTTATTGTACCATTAGAGATGGCAAAACCGGGTGTGATTAAAATCAGAACCTACTGTACCAGAACCTTACATTCCAAACACAAATACAAAACCCTTACTTTTTTTACATCCAAAACCCCAAATTGATTTAGCACCAAAACCAGAACACCAGGTCATGAGCCATCTCTAGTTATTTCTCGGCATATATTTTTCCATTGTTTTAAGTTTCACGTTTCTGTTTTCAGTTTTTTAATTTCCTAATTGTTTTCGTGATTTTATATTAATTTTAAGCATTTTTTATGCTTTATAATGCTATGTCATCATGTACCTGCTTGATACAAAAAAAGGGGAAGTGCACAGCTAATATGTGGTATAATGCACAATCGTGAATACAATGTGCAATAAACAATATTGTTGACCTTATAAGTGCACTAGTAGTGCGTCTGCAGCCTTTCTTGGGAGTTGGCTCGTTTCTTATGTACTTGCTTGGCTGTTTTTTTGTTTTTTTCTCCCAGTATAATTTAAAATCCAAAAGTAAAAACCAAACACATCGAATGTTGACATGAAACCTAAACCACAATCAAAACACCCAAAAAAAATTAAACTCTAAAGTAATATCAAAACTAAAACATGAGTGAGAGTGCCCACTGTTACTTACTAATGATACAATCACTGGGAACTTGATGCATGGTTAGCGTTGCATTAGTCCACTTCCAACCATAATAAGGTCCTTACTGTTACATGAGGTTACATGGTATTTAACCATTCAAGCAAGTGTCCAAAAGAAAGAAGTGCTATTTCTGTCTCCCATTTCCTCCTTTTTCTTTATATGAAAAGTGAATTAAACATTTTATATATGAGGAAACAAAAGAGAATATTATGTGTGATCAGGGATTGTGACTTTTCGCAGAACAATATTGCAATTTAACTTGAGGGACCATCTGCCCATTAAAGGCTTTAACTGTTTAATATGTACTTCTTGATAACAATTTTATTATATGAAAAAAAAAAAACAGAGGTCTATTACGTTGCATAGAATTATTATCAGAAGGAATAAGCTGCTTACAGTTCTTTTTATGGAATATAAATGAGTGCCGAGCAAAATAACAAAGGTCAGGTCAAAACAGCACATTTCTGTACAAACTGGCAATTCCTTTAACTGTCTCAATGTAATCACATACTCCCTTATGCAACCCTCCAAACATTTTCCATTTGAGAAATATTCGGGACTATTTATCCAATTCCCATTGTGTAAAAGTGGTAGAAAAACACAGCACAAAATTTATCAACTAACCCCCAACCCCCTCCACCCCCCCGAAAAAAATTGGCTGAAAAAATGGGTTTTGATTACTCTAACACATTGTTGAATGGAGATTGCCTGAGATTGCATCAGAGTTGCTTCTGGGAGAAACATCAATCCAGAAATAGGAGACATCCCTTGTGTCTCATTTTCTTAGCTGGTGGGGCTATTAAAACCATGCCAACATGTCAACTTTAATGTCAATCTAATAATGTATGTGCCTTGTATACTGCCACTCCATTTTATTTTAATGTTTTTATTGTTTCTCAGCGTTTCGATCTTAAAGTGAATTGTCTCGAGACACTTGGGAACCAAAGTGTTGACACACAGTTTAACATACGGTTAAGTGCCTGCATAGACTGATAACAGTTTTTTTTTAGAAAATCCTTTTGTTAACTCAGAGAAGCAGGCGATCAAACCACGATCAACTGAAAACTGCCAGTTATGTTGGTGCGAGTTCTCCGCTGATTGAGGTGTAATCGGGCACTTTGGGGCTTAATATATCAGCCCCTAAAAGTCTGATTCTATATAGTCGGAAGAGGTCGTTTGGGCCATCTTTGGCCAATAACCCCTATTGATGTCAATACTGTGGGAATTTTCGGCTGAAAATTGCCTGAAAGTCCATATGAGACTTTATAGAATTACGCCCTAAGTCTTCTAACTAGATACTGGTCCAGTATTAAATATATATAATAATAAGCTGAAATGACTAAAAAAAAAATATGTATGATGCTTAGTGGTAATAAACAAGGCTTAACTGATCTTTGCCTCTTCTGTTCTTTCCCCAGACGATGTAGAAGAAACCAAACCAACTGAAAGTGCCCAACAGGAAGAAGTTGTGAGTGAAGAAACCAAGGCGAACCAAGAAAATGCCTGAACACATTGAAATGTTCCCCTGTTTCTCTCCTCTTGGACTCCATCGTTCCACCTCCCCCAGCTACCCTCTATCATTCTCATGACCCTCCTCACGTGGCTCCCACCACCTCACACCTCCTCCCTCTTATTTCTCTCTGTGTGGCAGAACATGTAAAAGGCAGGAAAGTTTCAGTCAAACCGTGTGGCTTAAACATTTTAAGTGTTTCTTGGTGTTGTTAATGGCGAGTTTTACAGTACGGTCCAATCCAATTCATTTTGGAGATTCTCTTGCACTGTATCCAAATTTTATTCCAGCGCCCCGTTGCTCTTCTCTCTCTCTCTCTCTCTCTCTCTCTCTGTTCCGCTGTGTGCAATGTTCCGTTCACCTATGGATTTCAAAACTATTCAGTGAATTTTTAAAAGAAAATGTCTTTTTTTAAATTTTTTATTTGTTTTATCAGTTTTTTTTTATTCTTGTTCCTCTTCAATGTGATGGAATTAACTTAACAAAAACTAATTAGCCCTCCCTACAGTTTGTTTTCCAAAATAAAGCAATGTGCCAATAAGCGTATAACCCACAGTTCCCTGCGTCTTTTCCTTCCTGTTGAATGTGTTGGCTTTACTGCTTATTCATGGGAAGATTCATAGTTTCTGTTCCCACTTTTTATTTTCTTATTGTCGCTGATAGTGCATATCATGCTAGTGTAATAAATCTAGGCTACATTCCAATGCTAGCTAAAATAACTTACAGTCTCACTTTGGTACTCACAGAAAAGTACAATTTCATTAATGTTCAAATCAGTCTGGTCTTCTGTTTCTTAAATGCCGCATGGTGCACAAATGTTCGTCTTTGTTCTATTATACTGGTATTGCCAGTGACAGTGGCAGTGCCAGCTTTTTGGGGCTCCATATGAGACTATATTGGGACAGGAGTGACCAACTCCAGTCCCCAAGGGCCACCGACAGGTCATTTTAAGGATATCCCTTCATCATGGGTGGCTCAATCAGTAACTTAGTTAACGAAAATGGATATCCATAAAAACCTGACCTGTTGTTGGCCCTTGAGTACCGGAGTTGTTCTGTTATTGGACTTTATTTTTGTATCCACTTTTTATATACAGTTTTTTCCCTTTTTTGAAAATAGTATACCATAGGATGTTTTTAGTATCTCCTTGTAAGTTGTTAGCCCATAGTTTTTGTTCTCACTTATGCAATATTTACTGCATTATTTCTTGCGTTATTGAATGTTAATAGGGGGTAATAACCCCATAATCTGCTACGTCTGTATAGAGCTGTTACATGGTTTTCCTTATCTGCAGTGCTTGTTAGAATTCTGCACCAGCTGTTATTCATTTGTTTACTTTACACTCCTCACTGGAGTTGAGAAATTACCCAATAGCTCATCCTGCTTTGTGGCAACAAATACACTGTAGGTTACATATACTTGAACAAGTATTGGAAGTGGAGGATGCACACTGCAGCCTTTGGTTGAGTATACATGTAACGGGTATTCCCCCACCCAATCTCAGATAGAGTGTAGGTGCAGAGAACCTCTTGTTACCGGGTGTTGTGCTTTACCTGTTAGGCTCCCAAGAGAGCTGAGCTTCCGCCACGGGAAACCTGGGGCAAGTATAATATGAGTAACCCTGTACTTGGTGCAGCGCCTCCACCTGCGATGGCTCCCGCCAGAGGGGGAGTGGTTCCTCGCAGGACAATATATATTAACACACACACAGCATGTATAACAACCAATGCCTTTACTATCGTGACCGTACTCATGCATAACAATCAATACATCAACAGGTATCCCTCCCTTGAGGAGACACTAACTAATGCGTCTCGCAGGATGCTACTTCCACGTGCACCTCCACCGGATGATCCCACCCAGTGTCCAGTACCCCACACAGTATTACCCCACCCTTCAAATGAGATATGTATGTGTGACTGCGCAGCCACTATGTCCCGTGTGAATATGATAGGACTCGTTGGTGCACTTGTGGATTACCTGCCGGGCACTCCGGTGCTCGGGCCTGCCAAGGAACTTCACAAAGGGTCCTGATGTCGGCTGAATGCAGGAACTACCGTCCGGGGCGATCCCACCCGGATGGCTGCTGCAGCGACAGCGAAGGTCTGAGCCCAAACCTCTGGAGGGACACGCGGCGTCCGCTGTGTCCATAACTGGCTCTGGATAGTAAGTGAAAGGGTCCCTAACCTGGGGCTGTCCCTGACACAACTCACTCTACTGGGTGGCTCAGGGCTATCTGGGGCCTTGAGGGCTGCTGGCCTAGTGCAGGGAGTCACTGACTCCTGCACCCTACCTCCTTCCGCTGGCTGCTCCTGGCGCTGACTTACTAGCGTGCTCCAAGCCCGCGAAATTTATCTATTCTCCCCTGCAGGGAGATGCTGTAGCCCTTGTGGCTCCCTGGGGTCATGTGGGGCGCGGCTGAGGCTCATGGGTCCCTTCCAAGAGCCTTCCAGGGTAGGCTAGCGTTCTCGCGCTTATCACTGCGCATGCGCGAGCTGTTTGTGGGCCTCCCGGCGCTTGGCTCTCACTGCGCATGCGCGAGGCAATGCGAAATTGCGGCGTCCTGCTTCGGGAACCGCCGGGAGCCTCGCAACGCAATCGCGTCCCCAGCAACCACCCGCACGCATCCCCGGCAACCGGCCGCGTCGGAGGATAGCGCGCTGCTCGCGCACATGCCCCCACACCTCCCCACGAATGGCCGCAGTGAGTACGAGGAGGGGGGGTTCCGCAACGGAAGGGGGAACCTGGCTACATCCAGTAAATAAACTTCTATTGTATTATTGCATCAGAGCAGGCATACAGTATTGTAACATTTCTGGACTGTCTTATCCTTTCTTCAGACCTTACACCTGTGTGGTGATGGTCTGAAGAAGGACAGGATAGTCCAGAAACGTTACAATATATGTATGCCTGCTCTGATGCATTAATACAAAAGAAGTTTATTTATACTCAACCTAAGACTCCTTTGTGCTTCCTCTACTTCCAATACTTGTTCACGTGGATCCAGCCTTGAGATATGTATTGTATTGTATTGTATGTCTTTATTTATATAGCGCCAAAAATGTACATAGCGCTTCACAGTAGTAATACATATAATATAAATAACAAATAATATAAATAACAGATCATGGGAATAAGTGCTTCAGACATACTGTAAAAGTAACATTAAGGAAGGAGTCCCTGCTCCGAGGAGCTTACAATATAATTGGTAGGTAGGGAGAACGTACAGAGACAGTAGGAGGGAATACTAGTAAGTGCGTCTGCAGGGGGCCAAGCTTTATGTGTCATGTGTCCATGATTATCCAGTGCTACTCAAATGCTTCTTTAAGCAGATGTGTCTTAAGGTGAGTCTTAAAGGTGGATAGCGAGGGGGCTAGTCGGGTATTGAGGGGAAGGGCATTCCAGAGGTGTGGGGCAGAAAGTGAGAAAGGTTTAAGGCGGGAGAGAGCTTTAGATACAAAGGGGGTAGAAAGAAGACATCCTTGAGAAGAACGCAAGAGTCGGGATGGTGCATAGCGAGAAATTAGGGCTGAGATGTAAGGAGGGGCAGAAGAATGTAAAGCTTTAAAAGTGAGCAGGAGAATTGAGTGTGAGATACGTGATTTAATCGGAAGCCAGGAGAGGGATTTCAGGAGGGGAGATGCGGAGACAGATTTAGGAAAGAGTAGAGTGATTCTGGCAGCAGCGTTTAGGATAGATTGTAGGGGAGACAGGTGAGAGGTAGGAAGGCCGGACAGCAGGAGGTTGCAGTAATCGAGACGTGAGAGAATGAGGGCCTGAGTCAGAGTTTTCGCAGTTGAGTAACAGAGGAAAGGGCGTATCTTTGTGATATTGCGGAGGAAAAAGCGACAAGTTTTAGAAACGTTTTGAATATGAGAGGAGAATGAGAGTGAGGAATCAAGTGTAACCTCTAGGCAGCGTGCGTGGGCTACTGGGTGAATGATCGTATTTCCAATAGCAATGTGGAAGGAGGTAATAAGGCCAAGTTTGGGAGGAAGTATAAGGAGCTCTGTTTTTGACATGTTAAGTTTCAGTCGGCGGATGGCCATCAAGGATGATATTCCAGAGAGGCATTCAGAAACTTTGGTCTGTATAGCAGGTGTAAGGTCAGGGGTTGAAAGGTAAATTTGTGTGTCGTCAGCATAGAGGTGATATTTAAACCCAAAAGATGTGATTAGGTCACCTAGAGAGAGTGTGTAGAGAGAAAAGAGAAGGGGTCCCAGGACAGAGCCCTGGGGTACCCCCACAGAGAGATTAAAATAGGAGGAGGAGGTGTTAGCAAAAGAGACACTGAAGGTACGATGGGAGAGGTAAGAGGAGATCCAGGATAAAGCTTTGTTCCGAATACCAAGAGTATGGAGAATGTGAAGGAGAAGAGGGTGGTCCACGGTGTCGAATGCTTCAGAGAGGTCGAGTAATATGAGCAGAGTGTAATGACCTCTGTCTTTGGCAGCATGGAGGTCGTCAGTTATTTTAGTGAGGGCTGTTTCAGTAGAATGAGCAGTGCGGAAGCCAGATTGTAGAGGGTCTAGGACAGAATAGGTGTTGAGAAAGTGTAGCAATCGAGAGAATACAAGACGTTCAAGGAGTTTGGAGGCAAAAGGCAGGAGGGAGTCAGGTCGATAGTTAGAAGGACAGGTAGGGTCAAGCTTGCTGTTTTTGAGTAATGGTATGACTGTTGCATGCTTGAAGGATGATGGAAAGGTACCAGAGCAGAGGGAAGAGTTAAAGATCTGTGTGAGCATAGGGATTATAGAAGGAGCAAGAGGTTTTAGGAGATGGGAGGGAATGGGATCAAGAGGGCAAGTGGTAGAGGGAGAAGAGGAGATCAGCAGTGACACATCCTCCTCCGAGATAGCGGAAAAAGAGTCAAGAAAGGCAGGAGGAGAGTTGGGAAGCATTGTGGGATGGGAGGAGGCAACAGATGGGATGTTCTGCCGTATGGACTCCACCTTTTCCTTAAAAAAGTCAGCAAAGTCCTGAGGTTAGATGGAGGAAGAAGAGGAGGCAGCTGAGGGTGGTCTGAGTAGAGAGTCAAAGACAGAAAAGAGACGGCGTGGGTTAGACTTGTGTGTGTTGATTAGTGATGAAAAGTAGGTTTGTTTAGCTTGAGAGAGGGCAGAGTTGAAACAGGATAGCATAAATTTGTAGTGAAGGAAGTCTGCGAGAGTATGAGATTTCCTCCAGAGGCGTTCAGAGGAACGAGTGGAGGAACGCAGCATGCGGGTGTGGGAGTTTAGCCAGGGTCTGGGGTTAGAAGGGCGAGGACGGCAGAGAGAAAGCGGGGCATGAAGATCAAGAGAGGAAGATAAGGCAGAGTTGTAGTTCCTGACCAGGTTGTCAGGGTCTGAAGCAGAACAGAGAGGAGAGGGAGGAGCGTAAAGTGGAATCAAAAGCTGGTAGGTTAATAGAGCGCAGGTTTCTGCAAAAACGAGGGCGAGATGGAGATGGAGATGGAGAAGCGAGAGAGAGAAAATGAGATGAGGTGATGGTCAGAGAGAGGAAAAGGGGAGATGGAGAAGTCGGAGAGAGAGAAGTTTTTAGTGAAAACCAGGTCTAGGTAGTGTCCATCCTTGTGGGTGCTGGCTTCAGTCCACTGTTGAAGGCCAAAAGAAGAGGTTAGAGAAAGAAAGCGGGAAGCCCAAGGGAGAGAGGGGTCATCAATGTGGCAATTGAAGTCCCCAAGGAGATGAACAGGGGAGTCTGAGGAGAGAAAGAAAGAGAGCCTGGATTCAAAGTGAGAGAGAAAGGCAGAAGGGGGATGAGTAGAGGAAGGTGGGCGATAGATGACCGCCACATGGACCGGGAGAGGAGAGAAGATCTCGACAGTGTGAGCCTCAAAGGAGGGAAAAGCAAGAGAGGGGGGAGTAGAAACTGTTCGGTAGTGGCAGATGCCGGGTTCAACAGAGGGCGAGCACAAAGGAGGAAAATATTGTTAAATATATTATTTTAAAGCAATAGTGTGGCACTCTTTCACACATTCCTAGGTTACATATACTGTACTGTAGTGATAATAAAGCTCTGTGCTATCTTACATGTTCTTTATTACACGTCGGTATACAATACTCTCCAGTTGCTAGTAGAAGAGAATAGCCTTCAAGCTAGGGATTCATTATCAAAGATTACTGGCATACTGTGTGGTATTGCTTGTATTATGAAACATTTACATCATAGTCTGGAAATGCCTCCAGTGCTTTACAGCTAAAGAGTTTATGGCAATTTTGTCTAATCTGAAGTTATACACAATTTAAAAATAGAAGAATAATGCAATTGTGTAGCCTAGATGAAATATGCTATTGAACATCAATTTCACTGGTGTTTGCTGGAAAGTTTGAACATTAGCTGTGACGATTCTTGGCAGTCTATGTATCAAGGTTAAGGGACAGTTTACTGTGATATGCAGTATTATTGTATGTTCGTCACCAAATGTTATATAAAGTGTAACTACGCCCTAATTCCTCTTATTGACACTCCAATTCACAAGCTGATGCTCACAGAGAAAATTGTGTTGAGACCCAGATTAGATTTTCCAAACATTTCATGGCTTGGAGCATTCAAGGAAATCCTCATCCCCTGTTACCTCCCCAAACGTAACCCTCAAGAACACCATGTAGCCAAGATTGGAAGTAAAATTGGGCAGCAGCTTTATTAATAAACAACATTTAGTTTAAACCAAAATGAGACAGGAATTACTCCCCACCTTGCCATCATGTCCATAAGTAGACATCCGGCCCAAAGGCCCTCAACCACAACCACAACCATGGTCCAGCCTCCACCACCAAGTGCTGCCAGGCACACTGGCCCCTGCAATACTCAAATACCACCAAGGGTAAGCCACCCGTACCTATCGTGCCCAGGAGATATGGTTTCCCTTCTCACTTCAGACTCAGTCCCAGGTCAAACATTAATCAGAGTCCCAGAGTATCACTACCCAAACATTCCCCAGAGCGGTGCCAATATATACAACTGAACCAATATACCAAATACCTCCTTTGTTTGATTCTGTCCTTTTATTATTTATTAATATCTCCTTGCTACCACCACCACCACCAGGAATAGTACAGAGGAGGTTTCAGCCTGACAGTCACGCTGCCCCTTCCCCTAGAGGTTGAGGCTCCTTTCATTTTGCTGCAAAAAATGTAAGGGGGGGTGGAGGGGGTTGCCTTGATCCGTAGACACTTTGGAGGTCTCCTATCTATTACTGGGCCTGCAAAAAAGTATAGAGATATAACCACTGGGCTGAGCATATATTGTCAGCTAATATGACCGTACCCACTTCAGATCCAGTAACAACAGTTACACAGTATCTGCTATTCTGGATCGAGGCTCACTTGTAGCAGGTGAGACGATCCATGTAGCTTAACTCATCCCCTTTTTAAAGCATACAAAGTCCTTCTATTTTCCTCAACTTTATTGAGTGGGGTTAACAGAAATATAAAAGTACTTGCATGTCGTTTGTGGTAGGAAATGTCTCTTGTGAGGAGAAGTATTCTATTTGAGAGGTAGTGACTTTGGTATCAAGGGAAGGTAAAAAGGAATCCCTTTCTAAGGGAGCAGTGGAAGATGTGTCTTACTCACTGTGGCTGCTGATGTTAAGAGAGAACACACTTTCCTTTCCAGATAGGAACAAGCCAAGGGGCATAACACTATACAAAGAAGGGCAGGGGGAGAGGACTAAACCAATCTCAACGATGAGCATTGGGAGGTTGCCAGGGCAACTGACTAGTGGCATGTGGAAAAGGTAATATAGTAACAACTATGTTGCAATTCACACAGCACTGACTGCTTCAAAACACGGAAACATGCACCCGGAGTGCAGAAAAAATACATAGAGAATATACAATCCTGTTCCAGGACACCTGCACATATAGTATGCTCTGCAAAGCTTTGGCCCCGTAGCAGTAACTATTTCACTAGACCAGGGGTGTTCAACTCCAGTCCTCAAGACCCCCCAACAGATCAGGTTTTAAGGTTATCCCAGCTTCAGCACAGGTGCTCAATTAGACCCTGTTTCAGCATAGGTGGCTCAATCAATCCCCGCCTGCACATTGCAAAAAGAAAATAAACCAAAACATGGAGGCTCGTCTTAACTGCAGAAACTCCCTCTCACGTCATCAAATGTCATACAATGCTAAAAAAAATAGCAGTCAACAATATACTGTACTACTCACTGTCTGCTCCCTTCTTCCATATATGCTTCAAATGTGCTTAATATTCAACAAATCCCTAACTCAATGGAAATACGTGCTGATTCTGCAAGTTATGTTGATGTAATTTCTTCCATAGTAGGCAGTTACTGCAATGTTTGGAAGCTGAAAATGCTTATTGGGATTATTATAGGGAAGATTAATTCAACATTATTACACAAAAGTTCCAGATTTATCAAAGGAAAAACCCCAATTACTTTCAATGGGATTCTTTTTCCTTGATAAATAGTGTTGTTTTTTGCACTGTTTTTGCCCCAGTTTTGCACCTGTGGCCCCTTTGAGTGGGGACCAGTCACACATTGTCTTGCAATGCGACACTGACACTGGAAGGGTGACAGTAGGACTCTATAGAATAATGTCTAAACCACGATGATTGACACCTCTATTTTCTCCTGCGGTATCAGAAGGCAGCTGTCTTTGATTTGCGATGTTTGTGACAGTGGAAGGTCAAAGCTTCTTCTGGAACAGCAAAATAATACAAAAAAACTTGTTTTATATTTTAGCCGTGAGAAGCATGACAGATTTGTGCTGTTCCAGGAGAAGAAGTAGGAGAGTATAATAATGAATTTCAATGCACTTTGGAATGTCTTATTCTGCCTCGTAAATGCAGTGAAGAAATTAAGAATATCTAAATTATTTTAGTTTAGATATCACTCTGTACTGCTCCTCTAGTGCGCTCTCTCTCTCTCTCTCTCTCACAAGCGATATTATTTGCTATATGCTATACGGTAGAGGGTTTTTTTGTCACCTTTTTCATCTACCATAACTTATCGAAACGTGTGAGATATATATATATGTATATATGTAGCCTAGCATCCGGCCACTACCTTTTCCTCTGGTCCCTAACAGTATAAGTCCTGCTAGGGTTAGGCACTGGAGGGGTTAATTCCTCTGTGGGCCTAGTTGTTATTGCAGCCTTGGATGCAGTAAGTATATCCAAGGGCGGGTCTAACAACAGCCAGAGAGCGTCATCCTAGGGGAGGATTCTAAAATAGAAATAATTCAGCGCACAGCCAATGGAGTGGGTCCCAAACAAAAAGTAGTAAAAAATATATTCTTTATTGGTCCATAGTTAAAACACGGAGGTAAACACCCTCCTACGCCTATATGGCACTTCATCAAGGATAAATATATTTTTTACTATTTTTTGTTTGGGACTTCTACTACTTCTTCTGGCTGCACGCCCAGCAGGACACACTGGACTGGGGTACATCTATGTGAGTACAACTACCTTATTCTATATATTTCAAGCTGTGAGCCCGGGACTACCCCAATGAGGTTCTTGACTGGGTTCACAACCCCCAGCCTTGACCCAGGTGTAATTATGATCCTTCAGTGACTCCACTTCTATCAAAATTTATGTTGTTATACCTCACTAGCCCCAGTATTCTGTGTTTGTGTCTATATTATTATGTCAATTACATGAAGGATAAGAATCCAGCGCTGGAGCGCAGGAATCACTAACTTGCCCTAGGTGAGGATCCTGGCTGGGTCACATTCAGTTGATGTGATGCTTGTCAGTATCAGACCTGAACTGTTATGCGGCAGGGTTACAAGCCCAACCCCATGGAAGGTATTGAGACTTTCCCAAAAGTGAGTGAGTCTGTCTCCCCTCCCCCCGAGGAGTGGGAGGGTGTGTGGGATATCCTGAGCACTACCAGGAATAAGAATCTGGATTGGGCCTGCAAGGCCTTATCCCTAAAGGAGGGCTGTACCGTCTGTCTGACTTCGGCTGTACTGAATAAAGAACCAGTTGGACTATAATCCATTGTGGTTACTGACTGAACCAGAACATAGTGTCAGTATGGACCATCCTGCAGACACAGGATTCATTCTGAAAGGAGGCGCTGCCAACAAGTGAAGTACCCTGTAAACCTGTCCTGATAATCCCCACACAAACGCAGAAGTGCTCAGCCCTCCTGTTACCTCACAGGTCTTCACCAAAGACACTAGAAGCAGAACAGAACTCACTGAGGGTGGGGATAAAGGGGCAACAAATTGAAGAACTGCTGAAATCGCCAACATCAGGACAGGTGTTTGCAGCTGGACTATATGTGCTTACAGACTGTACTTATGGACTGTGTTCAAGAACTGTGCTGTTAAGACCAGGGAGTGCCGGGGACTGGGGTTTATTCTTTGTAGCCCTGCCCTACCCTCTCTCAGTATCTGATGGCAGGCATCTTTGGAGGGGCGATCGAGTCCCTCTGCTTGAGCAGCTCCACAGTACTATGGCAGTCACCTTAGCGTGGGGCTGCCGCAGAAGAACCTAACTCGCAGAAGTAAGGTGGGGACAGCTCTCCGAGACGCTGCAGGGGGAGGTTGTTGCTCAACCGGGTATCCAAGAAGAAAAGTGGGGACAGTTGTCTGAGGTATCACCAGGGAGAATGTTGCCAACTTGGGTTACCAGAAGAAAAGTGGGGGCAGTTCCCTGAAGTGTCCCCAGGGAGCCTCCTGCCCATCCAACTAAGAAGAAATGTGGGGATAGTTCTGCCCACCTAACTCTAACCCTAGGTATGACGCGGCAGGCATCTGAGGAGTGGGCCCGCTCCACGGGTGCCAGAACTTCTGCTGGAGGAGCTGCCGTCATATCCAAAGCAGACCACCAAAAGGTAACTGCATTATAGACTGTTACTCTCTAAAATGGCATCTCCTGCCGAAAACGGGAGCCACATGGTTCTTTGCCAAGCTTGCAGTCCGTTGCAAGCTTTTGCTCTGTCTCCAGAAACAGCACAAAATGCTGTAACTGCACCTCCTTCTCTCTCCTGGATTGGACGCCTGGGTCCCACAGGGGGAGGAGCTGGGCATGACCAAGAAACCCTACCGTGTGCGAGGAGCTCAGACACACGTGCGCGCAATGACTATCAGATGTGTGTGCGGAGCTCCTCCATCACTAAAGATAAAATGCCCACTGACTGTGGCACAAGTTCTGAACTGTTTCATTTGGAGCCATCACCGCCCTACTACGGTTCCTGTGCTGCATCTGGTGGGGTGATTCCCGAATCGGAGGACGACTCTATGCCAAGAAGAGTGGATGGGAAGCCCCCTTTCCGGCTCAGCTGCATGGATTGAGGCCCTTCGCAATGTACCCGGTTTGGCTGTCGAGCTGCAGGTTCCGGTGATAGACACCTGGTCCTCAATGGAGATCCGGAACTTCAACCCGCACTGGGACCGAGCACAGGAGGCTGTGGACTTGTACCTAAGTCGTCGCCAGGAGATGCGTGAGGCCCGCGCTAGAGCTGTCGTCTACGTAACCACTGCAGAACGCCACTACGATACGTTGAGGCTGCTGGAGCAATTTCCGTGTGAAGTGTTGTCCTGCACCACCCCAGATGACCGCAAAGTGATGCCGATTACAGCTCCACCACCGGGAGAAGAGAAGGCCGCAAAGCCGTCCGGCCGGATGAGCTTAACAGCTGCTGCTACCTCCTCGGACTCATTTTCCCTGCAGTGGTGGGGGAGAAAAGAAGAATGGGACCAATGAGCGGCCTTACTGTGGCTAGTTATAGTACTGCCAGAGGCCGTGGCATCTGGAGCCTTGCCGGGACTGTGGACCCTTTTATTGCTCCACCTCGAGAGATCTCAATAATCTCCCGGTTCAAAGACTATAATGTGCCCTTCCCACCCCACAATGCCAGCATGCCCCCTGCTGATCTCCATCCTAGCGTTAAACCTATGACCTCTAGGCCCTTGTCACCGATAATGTCCGTGGCCCCCATGAATGATGATATTGTTATGCCTGCATTGCATGTTACACCTATAGTGGGCGCCTTACCATGGTGGGAGGAGGGTCAGCTCAAGACTGAAGAATAGGATAAAATAGAGTGTTTGATGAAAGCATGGTGTGTGAGGCGCAATATCCATATGAATAAGGTGGAGTATATCTCCGAGTCTGGGAACAAACGGTGGTATTCAGTAAAAGTGCCTGACAGTCAGGGTAATACAGTATGGTGAGGAAACCCGATCCGGCACACTACAATTGAGGTAGTCCTATGTAACCCCCATATTAGATCTGGGGTTCCCACCAGGATTATGTGGGGTTGTTTAATGTTATACTGTTGGATATACATGTTTAATGCAACTGTTCACCACACTAGTGTTAGGGACAATTACAAGGTTGTTGGTACAGTATGTGATGTTACACGTACTGTAGTCCAAGTGCGATTGTTGGAATTTCACCAGGGGGAGATTGTAGCCTAGCCCCTGGCCGCTACCTTTTCCTCTGGTCCCTAACAGTATGTCCTCCTAGGGTCAAGCACTGGAGAGGTTAATTCTTCTGTGGGCCTTGTTGTTATTGCAGCCTTGGATGCAGTAAGTGTATCCAAGGGCGGGCCTAGCAACATCCAGAGAGTGTCAGCCTAGGGGAGATACTGGCTGGGTCACATGCAGTTGATGTGATGCTTGTCAGTATCAGACCTGCTCTGTTATGGGGCAGGCTTACAAGCCTAGGTACTGAGACTTTCGCATAAGTGAGTGAGTCTGTCTCCCCACCCCCTGAGGAGTGGGAGAGTGTGTGGGATATCCTGAGCACTACCAGGGATAAGAATCTGGATGGGGCCTGCAAGGCCTTATCCCTAAAGAGGGCTGTACTGTCTGTCTGACTTCGGCTGTACTGAATAAAGAACCAGTTGCATTATAATCCATTGTGGTAACTGACTGGACCAGAACATAGTGTCAGTATGGACCATCCTGCAGACACAGGATCCATGCTGGCTGGAGGCGCTGCCAAAGAGTGATGCACCCTGTAAACCTGTCCTGATAATCCCCACACCAACGTGGAAGTGCTCAGCCGTCCTGTTACCTCACAGTTATGCACGATTTTACACCAAATACACTAGTAGCAGACCAGAACCCACTTAGGGTGGGGGTAAAGGGGCTACATATAATATATATATATATATATAATATATATATATATATATATATATATATACAGTGTTCGACAAACCTATACATTTGCTCGCCCCGGGCGAGTGGATTTAACATCGTGGCGAGCTCCTATTGGCCCAAGCAGCACACATGTGTATATATATATATATATATAATCAAAAAATAAATAGATGATACCGTTCTGTGGCTAACGAAATGCTTTTATTTGTGCGAGCTTTCGAGATACACTGATCTCTTCTTCCGGCGATGTTACAATGAATGAAGCAAGGATAACTTAAAAACAGTGTCTCTTGGAATGTTATCTGTGCTTGTCCTTCCCCGGGTGTGGATGTGTTTTATGGCTAGAGGTGTCAAAGGGTAACTGAAAGCAAGTGAAGAAAGAGTGTGTATGTGTATCAGTGTGAATAAAAATGAATGGAGAGCCCACAGTATAAACAGTGCTCTACACAAGGTGTGTATGGAGTGAGAGGGATATAAATGGTGTGGGTGGGTGTGGAAATATATAGATTATTGAAGCTCGGCTAACACGGTACTGATACCTCTACATATACGTCGATCTCCCAATTCTATCCAAAGTTATTCGGCACAACATGGAGTTTTCCCACTCCTCTGTGCTCTCGTCCTCTGCACCCAAGTGCATAGTTCACCATTCCCAATTAAGCGATTTCTACAAAAAAAAAAAATCCAGCAAATTTCCCTAACCACTTCCATCTGGGTTGAAAAAACTTCCCCACCCGTCCAACCTAAGTAAAACTACCCTGCTAAAAAAAAGTTTGCAATGAAATCCCGTTTGGAAATGGAACGGGACACTCTCTGGTGCAGTATTCCTAGATTTTGCACAGGTTTGACACGTTTGATCATGTGTTATCCTCTTAACAAACTACCAAGTATCGTGGAATAGGGAACAATCTTTAAACTGGTTTCATCCTACCTATCAGGAAGATCCCACATTGTGCCCATTCTCAGGCTCTACCCTTCCAACCCCCTGGATATCACCGTGGTTACCGCAAGGCTCTGTTCTGGGGCCCCTACTCTTCTCAGTGTTTCATTACTGATCTTCCCACAGCTTGTAAGGAAGCCGTCAAACACATGTATGCAGATGACATCAATCCTGTATGCACAAACACAGAAAGAGCCCTAGCCTCTCTGAACCTTCAAACACATAACTTCAGTCTGGGGGGGACTTCTTAGAACTCCGAAACTGGATTTCCCAAACAGAACTGTTTTTAAACTGCCCGACGGTATCAATGGTATTTTGGGACCAAGACTAAACTTTGTAAAAGCTTGCCAGTGACTGAGCCTTCCTGATTATGAACCGACGTAACAACGACCTACCACACCCTAACACCTGGTCACGAGTTTTTGTAAATACCTGGGACTTATGATTGACTCCCACTTAACATTCGGGATGCACATTGATACCGGCTGACAACCCCAGACCTATGCAACTAGGGTCACTTTACAGGAACAGATCCTCCCTAGTCTCCTGGTAGAAAGCTTATTGCCCAGCAGATACAAATGCCACTTATTGACTATGAGACATAGTATTGGCTCGCGGCTCCTCAAACCCCCCTTGCAAACATTGAACATCCCTCTACATTCACTTTGGTCTGTTGTGTTCTCCAATGCAACTACAACACACATCCACTGGCACTGCGAAATGCTCAAATAACTAGATTGGTCATCAACAAGAGTCAGGCGCAAAGTTCACCTTCCTGTCTCACGCCCAAATACTTTCCTGGGCAAGCTGAAACCCAGCTACCTGAACAGCTCCTCCACCTACCACATGCGTACCTATCACCCTTAGATCAGACTCCAAAAGACTATTCATGGTCCCAAGACTCAGACGCAAAGTATCCCGGAGTTCTCCTTCTCCTTCCGTGCACCCCAAAACTGACCACCTACCAGAGACTCTCAGATCCACCCACCCGAGCTTAAGTTCTCTTTTTCAAATCTAAGGGCGTCTCAACTTTAATCTGGTCTGTAACGGTTATCATACGCTCTAATATAGAGTTTTTTCTTTAACTGTGCAGCAATGTTCTTGTATAAATTATAACCCTTGTTCATTTATGTAACGTATTTGTTAATACCATGTTTATTTGTTTTACACTTCTGTCCCTGACATACTTGAAACGAGAGAACTCCTCAATGTTACTACTCTCCTAGTAAAATATTTTATAAAGAATAAATGTCCTAAACTTGCTTTTCGTCTCAATGTATGATTTTATCAGGCGGGAGGATCCCACCTTGAAGACAGTCGCTGCTTCGTTCAATTGTCTGTAATCCGCAAAAGGGGAGAAAAACAAAACCACCGTGTCATGATCACGCAGCGTACCACTGTGGGGTCCTGCATAAAGCTAGCGGGCCAAGGTTCCTATCCAAGGAGGGCCTGTCCCTGTAAGCTGCCACAAACTAATACTGGGAGTCTGGGCCTAGCTGGGGCCTAGGGGAAATCTGGCCATATGGTCAGAGGGTTGTAAATAAATACGCTTTTTCAAGAGCATACGTTAGGTCGCGAAATAATTGTGGACACGGACCCCAAATTTTCATCATTTTGGGCTCTGTACGCCACCTGAACAATGGATTTTAAATGAAAACACCTGAGAATGCAATAGAGTGCAAGACTTTCAGACTTTAATTCAAGGGTGGAACAACAAAATTGATGTAACATTTAGGAATTGTCAACCGCATTTGTCAACAATGTCCTTTATTTCAGGGTGCCTCAATGTAAATTTGGACAAATATAACATAACATCATACATAAAATGTTAATTTTAAAACTTTGTCGAGAGCAGTCATTTGCAGGCCATGTACTGCTGCAAGTCTGGAATGCATAGACAATCACCAAATGCTGCGCGTTTCCTCCTTTGTGATGCTTTGGCCGGCGCTTTACTGAACTGCTTCAGTTAGTGCTTGGGTCAGATATTGTGTGTCTGGTTTCTTGCCTTAAGTTTTTTCTTCGAGCAAGTGAAATCATCGCAATGCATCGATCGGGAGTTGAGATCAGTGATGGACTCGGCCATTGCACGAATATCACTTCTTTTGCCTTACAAAAACTCCTGGTCTTTCGCTCAGTATTGAATTTTGGTCATTGTCCATCTGTAATATGAAGCCAGGTCCCCCAATCAAACTTCGCTGAATATTGGACTCGAAATCTGAAGCAGCGACAAGTATACCTAATACATTTCACCGATTCAACCTGGCTAGCTCCTGTCCTCGTCACATCATCAGAATAACACTAGTGACCCAGTGACGTTTGAATCCGCAGTGCCCATGCCATCACATCTGCCTAGCCAACGTTGTTTACCAGATGACTGTCTGTAGTATCGTTGTTATCATGATGTCGTTCGAAGGCCTTCTCCATACTTTGTTATCTTCCCATCATTTGGTACTAATGGGCTTGATCTCAGTTTCATCTAGTCCAAAGAATGCCTGTGCCAGAGGCTGGCCTTTTTAAGATATTAGTTGTAGGCAAAGTCTCTTAGTCTGGACCTTTCTATTTAGGGCTATTATGAATGAGTTTGCACCTTGTGTGATACACCTTGTATTTGAATTCTCGTGAAGTCCTTGCTCTTTATGTATAGACTTGGAAAACGAAATGCCTATCGTCCTGGATGGCAGTGCTTTCTCACTTGCTGCCGATGTCATGGCAATGGGGTTTTTCTTTCCATGGAAAGGATCATATGCATCATCCGCACCCCAATAGTTGTCTTTCGGTAAGACTGCTCCAGCCTTTTTGTGGTTGGCAGAGTCTCACCGTGCGTTACTTTTTATTTTCTCATGAATGTAGCAAACTGTTTCATGTTGGCCATCCTAAGTATCTTGCTATCGCATCTGATGGATTTCTTTTTTTATATCAGGACATAAGGATGCCCTGTTTCCCACTTGCATTGTCAGTAGACTACCTTTGACTGCCATGTCTGTGGGTTCGACAACAACAGCTTCAATGCCGATGACCACACGCTTGTAATACAACTCCCGATAACATAACCTGAATCTTAATCATCTGATTGAAAATACACTAGGGAATAGTCCACACTGTCCATGAACAAACGTTTGATAATTGATCCAATTACTTTTGGTCCCTTGAAAAAGAGCGGGCTCCCATATAAAGAGAGATAATTTTCTAACCTTCATACCAATTTGGATGTGAATGCTCCATCAATTAAAGCTGATAAACTGCACTTATAGCCCATTTCATTATTTAACTAGTTAAATTGAATTATTTTGAGTACACAGCCGAAAATAGACAATATCTGTCATCAGCTGTCCAATTATTTCGCGGACCTATATAGTATTTTACTGTGTAGGTTCGTGTACATGTTGGATGTCCAGCATTGGCTTGCGCTTCTCTGTTCGTCTGTTGGTCAAGAACATATGCCATGAGCCACTCATAGTCACTGCCATTCTTGACACTTAAATACATACATATTATTTTTAGTGGGCGAAAGTTCGGGTTCCCAAATAGAGCTTGCTGAGGGTTTTATGTGCTCGTTTAACAGTGCCAGTTATGGAGTCACAGACCCCTTGCAACCACACCCTCTTAAAACCCCTATCTTACTCAGCTCCAACATGGACTGTCCCCTCCTCCTCCAGCGTCAATACTATCTGCTGCTTCCGCTACTGCGCGTTGGCCGATGGGTTATAGGTAACCACTTTGCCCCAACTTGGGTGCACAGTCCCCGAGATTGGCTCATCGCGGTTCACTTATGCGCCGTACACTGGCGCATCGACGGCACTAAGGGGCCTTGTCAGCCACCCGACTTTGCTCTGCGCCATGCGCTAATGCAGGTGCTACCCATGCGACTGTGCACCTTGACTAGACCCACTGCAACTATCCGCCTGGAGCTCCTCTGCGCAACTGTGCGAACTCGGCCCAAGATTGACAAGCCAGCTAGGCGAGCAGCTTGGACGATAATCATGGGGGTGATAAGCAACAAGCCTCAGCTCATGACCGAACACTGGAGGTAAGGATGCGAGAAGCCGCAGAAGGAGCAAAAGGGCCCCAGAGAAAGCCTGCAGTCCTGCACTATTCGAACCTAGTTGTATGGTCTGCCGGACGATAAAGTCAAAGTGCATGAGGGCACTGACCATGGACCTTACGGAGCGCCTGCAGCAGTAAGCAAGACACGTGAGCCAGCAATCCTGATTTCCTCCCCACACCACACTCGCGCGAGACCACCTGCCTTCTGTTTTGAACCAAGTCATGCCATGAACAGCAGCCACAGAATACACCAGTATGCAGCACACTTTCCAGAGAGAGGGGAGGGGATGGGCTATGGGCTGTAATATATTCTAGGAGCAGGATCATATTGTACAGATTATTAGCCCAGATGTTTCAACTCGGTCCTCTTTTCAAAGCACAACAAGGTTCTGTTTTCGTTTCTTACTTTTCAGATCTTATTGGGAAAAGTAGCATAAAGCAGGTGCACATGTGTGAAAGAATATGTGCCGTGTATGTGATAGGTATGTCTCATCTCTGTGGGGTGCCTCTGTAGTTAATGGAAGGTGAAAAAGGTATATCCGTAAACGTTAGCAGGGTACTCACTCTCCATAAAAGGGATGGATGAGAAAGTAAGTACACCAATGTATGTGCGGTAGCAAGATAGCCTAGTGGGCAGACACCATCTGTGGGGCAAGCAGAAGTGTGGGAGAAAGAAACAGACTAGTACCCATTTGATTGGAGAAGAATGTGGGCTTCTATAGCAACTCACAGATTACATGCCCAGAGACAAGAAAATGCAACATTGTTACTATTCACACACAAGCACGGCATGTGGATGCCTTGGTGTGCAAACTCCATGCAGCGTGAACTAAGGAAACGACATGCGGGAAGCTACAAAGGAAAGAGGTGGGGGTGAAACAGGAGATGGTGTGGAATTCTTGTTCATGACCCTCCCATCGTGGTTCTTCGGAGTTGATAAACCAGACTATCTCTGAGGGTTGTATGTGGAACATAATGTGGCGCAAAAACATATAACAACATAACAATGCAAAGATGATGGTCCACATAACGATGGATACGCCGGATGTACCCATCCAGCTAGATGTCATTTCGGCCATCTCGGTAAGGGAATTAGGCGGATGCACAAGCTCTAGGTTAGCGTTGATGCACCACAATGTCTTTGTGTAAAGAGGTCTCTGCCACTATTGCTTTCAAACTTAGGAGAGAACAAGTCCCTTTGACTCGTAAGTTTCTCTACAGAGTCTCGATACCTCGTGGATGTTGCCATGCGTTGGTAGTTTGTCACACCTATTCACCTGGCGTTTGGTCGGAAGGAGATGGCCTGTGTCTCCTTTCAGAAAAGGCGGATCACGAGCCCTGGGAAGAACCCTGTTGTCAATTCGGCCCAGGATAGTGACCCCTTTGGAGAGGCCTTCTGTGCTGAGCATTGGAGGCGGGACTACTACCCAAGATCTAGCCTGGTTTCGACGGTGGTGAACACCAGATGATGGGAGGTGTTCGGCATTTTTACTTCCCTTCAATGAAGGCAGCTGGCTCTCGGATGTCCGCCAGGAATCGTCTTCGCAGTGAAGACCACAAGTGTTTCTTGGTCTCGGCTCCCTGTAGTGTGGGTTGCGGCGGGCGACGAATGAGCCTAGAGATAGGCAGGTTCTCTATTGTTCTGGGCAGGAGCATCCTTATTGGTGAAATGGAATGGTAGCGGAAGTCACCCAACTGCCTGGTCCGATCTTGGAGAAGCTCCTTGCCTGTTCAACCTCGGGAATTCCTCTATCCTTCCCTCATGGTGTTTGTGCTTGTCGTCAGTCCCTTGTTTGTCTGGAACGACTGTGCACCGTAGGTCATCAGTGCATTCCTCTTTCCATGAGAACATTCTCCCCCGTGTTGGATGACACGTTTTGTGTCTCTTTGTTAACGCATCAGGAGGTTATTTCACACTGGGCGTGCATGAAGAACGTTTTTTGCCCTAGTAAATACTTTATTAAATGTCCTCTGTGAAGACTGTCCTCTTTTGACGTGTTGAGAGGACAGTCTTTTTTGACACTGTGGCTTCACCTGTAGGTCACAATCTTTTCGGTATGCCAGCCGTGACAGCTGGCTGTTTGTACGCTTGATACTCTGTGGAGAGGAACAAGTACGTCTAGCCAATTGCCAATGTGGCTGCGCGGAGGGAGGCGTGCACGATTGGTTCTTGTCTTTGGAACGATACCCTTTTGTCGGGTCACCCTTTTGGGAGTTTACTTTCTTCCTTCAGTGGAGTCGACTCATGGTTGTCTGAACCACTAAGCATCCTAGGCCAATTGTCACAATTCCACCTGATGTGAGGATGTTTTTGTTGATATCTAACAGGGGTTGACACTTCTACTGCTATTTCGGTGGCTTCTCTTACGGTTGGCCCTCTATCAACTACTGGAGTATGGCCAAGTACATGGTTCAGAGAGGGGAATGTATGTGTCCACATATCTCGGGTGTTAATCAAAGAGAAGGGTAGGGCGTTCCGGGCGAGTCACATAGTCTTGTCCGTTGGCCCTTTGTGCAGTTGACAACTGACGCTCTCCCCAGCTATCACAACCAATCCTAGATCCGGGTCAGGTCTTTGGGCTTGTTTATGGTGCAGTTTCTTGATGGGGTCCGTATGCTGTTTACGTGACTTTATTTACCATCATGATGTCACACCGAGCAGCAGCAAGATCTTGGCCCGCTGCTTGTTTCTACTCCGGCGGATTGATGTTTGTATTCCTCTGAGGGGCGTATGTGGTAGGGACAGCGGATGGCATGTGCCACAGTTAGGGGAATCGTCATCCTTTTTGTGGCAGATGTGGGAATTGAGTGAATTGGGATGAGTGTTGGGAGAGCTTCTTACATCTGTTATCCAACTGAACATATGCCAATGTCGTGCTCTTCTTCGCCCTGTTGACTAAGTTGACAGCCAGTTTGCCCTCACGGAGTTTCTGAGGGGTGTAAGGGTGAGGCCAGGTTAGTCTTGAGGTGAATTTGAAGAAGTGAACGAACCTTGACTATTGCCAATGATCTGTTTAGCTATTGGTCGGTCGACGGAATTGCGCAACACCGAAAATAGGCCTTCAAAAATCAGGTTTAGTTATGGGGGTGCAGGCTGGCAAACAAGCATGATTTTGGAAAAGGGGTAATATTTTGTCTCTATTGCTGTTCCGCGAAAGACTCGCGATGACGCTGAGATGTGACGGATGTTGAGAAAAAAGGGCAAAAAAGCGTCCTCTCCTATCTCACACAGACACTGTACTCCGATCGGAGGATTAGTGGATGTAGAGTTGGTGGAGTGTCAGCGGCCTCTGGATTGAGTGATAAGGAAAATTCTAATCTTGCACTATGTTGCACACAGTACATTTGTTATCTTCTTTACAGACTCTCTGGTAGGTGGAGTCGTGGAACCGCAGCACCTGAAGCAAAACTCTGAACTTCTCCAAAGTACCTCTTGTGTTCTTAGGGACTCATCCTGAACCCAGCATTGTTAGGGGTGGGCGTTTTTGTGTATAGGGACTTCCCTGTTTGGGTGGTCCCTCGTCCCGGCGACAACTGATCGGGAGTAATGGGTTGGGGTCTGGAGGCACGTCCGTCCTGGGACTCGAGATGGGTGTTTGGGTTGTTACCGATACTCTCCACTGGTCTCTATTCCTCAGGCTGCTTTGCCTTGTTTGTGTTGCGTTACCCAAGAATAAACTGGGATCGTTCGCCTGTCCTTGCCGCTCGGCGATTAAGCTCAGATAGAATGATCAATGGGGGGAAAGCGACTATTGCCTGTCTCCCTTTAGTAGGTTTGGAGCCTTGGGAATCACCCTTTCTTGGAGGTAGTAGAGGTTACTCTCCGTATGGGTCCACTCCACTAGCTGATAGTCTAGGGAATGTTGAGACCTGTTAAGAATGGCTTTTCATGTTCTTGCAACACGTCCAGACTCTTGACTCCAGCAGAGGCTTCAATACAAATCTCGTAGCAAAATTCATAGTACTTAGTTTGTGATTTTGGGAAAGCTGTCGATTCTCTTGAAGATGGCAATCTCCAACTGCGTTCGGGGCTACCGTAGCACTCTTCACTTTCCCACACTAGGTCAAGGCCATACTTGGGGGGGTGGTGTTCGCATTGCCGTCCGAACTCTCTACGTGCTCCCTGGATTCAGTTCCCGCCATTGGATAGCAGGTTGAGCTCTCCGCTTGCTGAGAAGCAAGCTGATTGATTGCGTCCTTGAACGTGAAACTTCCAGTCCGGTATTTCAGGGCGGTCAGATCACAAAGCGAGAGCCTGTTTGCACCAGGGTAATACGGATCATTACTTTGCTATGCCGTGTCAGGCCTGAAGGCATCGGTGTTTGTTCCCAGTTATGAGGTAGTTTGCTGGGAGGTGTTCCGTGTCGGTCCGCCTCTTCCTTGGCGTGGGACGCGTGGATGACTGCTGTCAGTGTGAGGGACTGGTGTTGCTACCCGTTTGTGGGTTTGTAACCTGGATTGCGAACCCTTTTAGTGTGCATCCGTGTGCGCAGCTGGCGGTTTGGATCGCGTTTGCGGATGTGGCTATCCCAGGCAGCATTGTTTACATGCAAGGAACACGTCTCCCTTGTGGGATCCTAGCAAGTCTTTGGTGTCTGTGGAGTCACTCCCTCCGTGTTAGAGATGGGCGCTGGTGTTCCCACTGAAGAGTGCTCTCTTACATAGTCTTCAGTGCGTTGGATTGGATCCTCTGAGGCTATCCGTCTGTATGCTTGCTCCCGCCGTCCTGTTGCGGGCTGTTCTAGGACGTCAGCTTGGGCTATGGCGGCGGCGGCGGCTTCTCTTCTCTTGATTAAGTGCCTCTAATATCGCATCAAATTCGGCTTTCCTACGCTAGTGGTGCATTAGGGCGGCTGTTGCTCCTCCTCTTTATGCGCGCTCTTCTCTGCTCTTACGGCTGCCTCTCTCCGACTATATTCGGCCCTGGCACGTTGCGGCCTCTGTGGCGGCTCGCGCCTTGGTAACGTTTGTGCTTGCGCTGGACGCGTTAGATTGCGCTGATCTGCTGACCTTGATAGTGCTGGATGTCCTGAGCAGTGCGATGCGGTCTCCAGGAGGAGCTCTTTTCTCTCGGTTTGGGCGTCTGCAATGGCGATTCGCACGCGGCTGTCATGTGTCAAGTTCAATATGTGCTGTAAGTCCCTTTCTGCAGGCTTCACGGTATTATCCCTGGCCAGGTAAGTGACGCATGCTTCGACAGCCCTTGGTAGCATAAGTGGTCTATCTTTAATTGAGTTATTGCTTTCTCGAGCTGTTGTACAGAATTGCCAGCGCGGCGTCGACATTGCGTATCCCAAGTGTGGTAGTGTTCCAGGACCACTCTAGTTTAGCGTCTGTTCGCTTCAATGTCAGTCTCGTATTTTGGGGCCTTTTGTGTCAGTGTGTGAATGTCCGTTTGGGCCTTGCGTCTGCCTGCGCCTATGCAGTTGCGCGCAGTCTCTGTGTTTGAGTGATTGCTCTCCTGCTTGATGTCTGGTGAGGCTCTGAGTTGCCATGCTGTAGGTGGGTGTAGGCCTTTGGGCAGTGGTTGTGCGTGCGGTCTTTGACCGTGTCAGCGATGGCGTCTGTCTCAGATGATGCCGATGGTGTCCTGCAGCATGCAGCGTAGGGTGGGTAGCTGTACTCACAGGTGTCCGGTGGCTCTGACCGTTTGTCCTGGCAGGTGTCGCGGTAGCGTGAGGAGTGCACAGGGGTAGGTGAGATGGTGGCTCCTCACTATGGGGTTGTGCAGGGGTGGACTCAAAAGACAGAGAAGGCAATCAAGGCTACTGTGTTGAAAGTGCACTGTGTGTCTGCAAGCTGCTGACTGTGTGCAAGGTTGGTTGCTGGCTGTGTCCAGTGAGAAATCTGCTTGCTTATTGTGTAAGGGCTGCAGCTGTTGTGCAGTTTTGCTGTATAAGAGCTCTGCTGTCTGTCTGGCAGTGTAAAGCTGCTGCTGTCCTGAAGGCTGCTCTGTGTTATCATAAGTCTAGGTAGCAGCTCCTGTGTCGTGTAAGGCCACACGGTATCCTTTTCACTATTCTGGAGGCCAGGGTCATATGTAAGATGATTTAGCCCAGATAGTTTCAAACTCGGCCCTCTTTTCAAAGCACAACAAGTTCTGTTTCTTTTCTTTACTTTATTTGGGGAAAGTGCATAAAAGACAGGCACTTGTGAAGAGATGTTGGTGTTTAGATAGTGTCTCTCTGTGGGTGCCTTGTAGTTAAGGGCGGTGAAAGGTAATCCTACCACTACAGCAGTTACAGACAGGTACTCACTCATACAGAGGTGATGGTGGAAAAGGAAGTCCCAATGTATGTCTGGGTAGCAAGATAGCCGGGACAGACCATAAGCAGACTAGCCCATTTTGGGAGAAGGCTGGGGGCTGCTATAGCAACTCACAGATTACATGCCCAGAGGCAAGAAAGTCAACATTGTTACATATCACACAGGCAGGTGTGTGTGCAAACTCCATGCAGCTGAAATAAGAACTGACAGGCAGAAGATCTGCAAAGGAAAGAGGGGGGTGATAACAGGGATGTGATTCTGTTCCATGACAATATATATATATATATATTTCTAACCCCTTATAAACGCGTCTCGGGGTCCACCCCGAGACCACCGCGTTACTAACGGGGTCTCGGAAAAAAAAATGGGCCGCCGCGCTTTAGCGCATATTCATCCCGCGGACAGGAGATGGGAGCGGGAATGTCCCTCCCTCCCGCCCCGCTTCCCCCTGTCACCCGGGGACAGGACCCGCGGGGCAGGAGATTGGGAGCGGGATGTCCCTCCTGTCCCCGCTTCCCCCCTGTCACCTGACAGGGACAGGCCGCTGGGCCAGGAGAGGAGCGGGGATGTCCTCCTGTCCCCGCTTCCCCCTGTCACCGCGGGACAGCCCGCGGGGCAGGAGATGGGAGCGGGGATGTCCCTCCTGTCCCGCTTCCCCCTGTCACCGCGGGACAGGCGCGGGGCAGGAGATGGGAGCGGGGATATCCTCCTGTCCCCGTTCCCCCTGTCACCACGTGACAGCCCCGCGGGAGCAGGAGATGGGAGCGGGGATGTCCCTCAGGTCGCCGCTTACCTAAGATCCCGACTGCCTGCTGGAGGTGGTAGCGGGGGGTTTCTTCTCCCCAACCAGCTGTCCACTGGCTCTAGGCCCGCTGCCTGCGCGGGAGGAGGGGGGGAGCGGGTGGTGGTGCTGGTCGCGGCTTTCCTCTGCTCCGACCCCACCCCCCGTCTGTGTAGAGTCACTTGAGAGAGCTTTGGAGACAGGTAAGCAGTCTCCGTAAAAACCGCTAACCCCCCCCCCTCCCCCGCAGCACAGGCCCTCGCGAGTGTGTAAGTTGTCGGTGAGTGTTGTAAGTGTCTGAGTGGTGTGTGTAAGTAAGTGTAAGAGCCGGAGCGGGATGTGGGAGGTTTGACAGGGAGGGGGGGCGTGGCTTGAGCGGAGGGACCCCGCTACTCTCCCCCCCCCCCCTCCCTCCACGGACTGCAGAGGAGAGTCTGCTACTCTCCCCCCCCTCCCTACACGGCTGCGGAGGGACCCGCTATACTCTCCCCCCCCTCCCCGGACTGCAGGAGGAAGCTGCTACTCTCCCCCCCCCCCCCGGACTGCAGGGAGGAGCTGCTACTCTCCCCCCACTCCTCCACTGCTGCAGGAGGGACCCAGCTACTCTCCCCCCCCCTCTCCTCTCCCACGGACACGGGCTGGAGCACTCATACTAACACACACACACCACACACACAACAGGCACTCACGCACTATACAACCACGCCGCACCCCCAATGCCAACTCATGCACTCACACACACACCACCACAACATCGCTCACTCACACACACAGACCGCTAACCCCCCCGCCACAGTACAGGGCCCCGTGTAGCCGCAGCGCAGGGGCCCCGCCACCCCCCCCAAACCCCCAGCACAATGACTTCCCACCCCTTAACTTTGTGAAACAAATCACAAGACGGTTGTACAGGCAAAATACATCTGTAAAGTGCAGTTGTTTATTTCTATATATAATTGTGTGCAGTGGTGCAGTGTGTGTGCAGTGTGGTTGCAGTGTGTCAGTGTTGAGTGTGAGGCAATGAGGAGTGTGTGCAGTGTACAGTGTGTGCAGTGTGGTGCCGTGGTGTGACAGTGTGCAATGAGCAGTGGTGTGGCAGTTGTGTCAGTGTTGTGCATTGTGAGCATGAGCAGTGTGTGCGTGTGCAGTGTGTGTGCAGTGTGTCAATGGCAGTGTGTGTGCAGGTGCAGTGGATGTTGCAGTTGTGTGTGCAGTGTCAGTGTGGTGTCAGTGTGAGCAATGAGCAGTTGGTGTGTGCAGTGTGCAGTGTGTGTGCAGTGTGAGGCAATGAGGCAGTGGTGTGCGTGTGTCCAATGAGCAGTGTGTGTGCAGTGTGTGTGTTGCAGTGTGTCAGTGTGGGTGGAGTGTGAGCAATGAGCAGTGTGTGTGCAGTGTGTGTGCAGTGTCAGTTGTTGCAGTGTGCAGTGTGTGTGCAGTGTGTGTGCCGTGGTAGTGTGTGCAGTGTGAGCATGAGTGTGCTGTGGGCAGTGTGGGGTGCAGTGTTGTCAGTGTGAGCAATGAGCAGTGTGTGTGCAGTGTGCAGTGTGCAGTGTGCAGTGTGTGTGCAGTGTGGCAGTGTGAGCAATGACAGTGTGTGTGCAGTGAGTGTGTGCAGTGTGTGCAGTTGTGTGCAGTGTGTGAAGTGTGCAAAAAAAAATGAAAATAAATTATTTTTTTTTAAATTTTTTTTTTTTTTAAAAACGGGAGCCACAGGGAGAAAACCGCGTTATAACGAATCGCGTATAACAGGCCGTTATAACGGGTTTAGCTGTATATATTATATAATATATTTAGTTAAGTTATAGGGGGTAAAAAAAAGTGACAAAAACCCCCCACAGCAAACCATATAGCAAATGGAAATATTATGTATGCTCATTTGCATGTCTTAAGAAGAGTCTGCAACCCCGCCTTTCACCATTATCACCCAGCACACAACACTTTCACTGCAGCAAGGGATTCTGGGAAATGACATACAAATGAGCACACAGTGTCACCTTTGCTTCAAAAAACATAACATGGTTCCCTATAGGCTTAAGCTTGCTGCTTGTCACAGCTTTGAGCACAGCCAGGGTTATGATGCATAGCCAGTCAAACCCACCTACAGACAGCCTTTCGACCTAATGGGTCTCATCAGTGTGGGCTTGGTTATACCGGCTATGCAAAAATGAACAAGAAAGAAGTAGGCCTGTCTAAGACATGTAAATGAGCATACAGTATATATATATATGAAAAGAGGAGAGCGCACGCCCCCATAGCGTAAAAATAACAATTTATTGGGATAGGTTGTTTCTAGTTTCTAATAGTTCATATACTGCTATGAGTTGTCTTTATATAGTTTCTTGTTTCTATTTCATGTAGCTTTTTACTCATATTAAAATGTTGTTTATATAATTGCCCTTGAATATATTTGGCATCATCATTCTATTGGCTATAAGGTAACCCGCATGAGTCCACCTATGAGAATTGAATTTATTGGTTGCCAAGCAACAAGGGGGGTTATATACTCCTACATGTGAACAATGAACCCATTCCCTTGCCGACAAAACGTCAGGGACGTCATTACGCAATTACGTCACGACACTCGACGTCATCACGGAAGTGCGCAATCTGGTTGCAGGTCGCGCTAGATGCTTGTTACAGACCGTGTTGTTTTTCCTGGTTTCTGTGGAGACACCAGCCGAGCTGCTAAACACCCACGAAAGGTTATATTGGCGTTTGAAACTGACTGCCAAGTACGGACTACCATCTTCCTGTGGATTCTATCCTTGGACTGCGGTGATATGCAGCTTGGCGGTGATATATGATTTCACAACTGCGCATTTTTATTGTCATCTGTGAGTGGCGATTCTTATCCCTATCCCCTCTCCCATCCCATCCATAAATTGTACTTTTTTACGCTATGGGAGCGTGCGCTCTCTCCTCTTTTCTTTTCTACAGGTTCCACTGGATGTGGTTCATCCAATTGAGAGCAGCCTGAAGTTCCCCTCTACGGATATAACTACATACATTTTCTGGATCCATATGGGACTGGTTCTATATTTATATTTCTTATTATATTTTACTAATATTCTTCTTTCCACAGTTGTATATTTAGTCATGTGTTATTATTAGTGTTTTATTATAATATTCACATTGTGGTGGTTATCACTCATACTTGTTCACGTGTTATTAAATTACTTTTTCTTGGTTTACACTTAGTATATTAACACACAATCACTGGCAGGCGCTACTTTCTTTGTACTGTTTTGTCCATATATATATATATATATATATATATATATATATATATATATATAGATTATATATATTAGATATATATATATATAAAAAGAGGAACCAGAGAGCGCACTCCCATTGTAAAACAGTACATTTAATAAATAAAAAGCACAAGGGGATTAAGGACACTCACAAGGATAAGAGATACAAAGGCAATTTTGATATATATAATCACCACACCACAAAGCCACCACCGTCCAGGAACACATCTGGTTGGTACGGGTCCCTCCGGTGTATCTGCAGCAGTAGTTGGTGATAAGGAACAAGTTCTATCAGCGTCCGTGCAGTATAGAGATTTTTCAGCCTCAGATCAGCTCATGCGCTCTCCGGCCGTTAAAGCGCACACTGCGTGATGACGTAATGTCGTGGTTGCCTCCCGACGCGTTTCGTCACTACATAACTGGGAAACGGCTGTCATCAAAATGTAGTTACCAGAGATGGGCGATGTTTGGCGAATTGGATCCGCAGTGGATCGGCCGGTTCCTTTGGTCCACGGATTTTTGCGGCTCAATCGGAAAATAGCTTTTGTTGAAGATATCTATTTCAAATATGTCTTACAAGCAGGCCTGCACACTCCAGTCGATAATTTTTTTTTTATAATCTAAATATACTGTTTGTCACATGTTTTAGTTGATTATATTGTAACATATTGCACATAAATTTGCACTTTAATAATTTATAATTAATATTTTTTATTGATACTTGATTTCACGAGGTGCGCTACTGAAATCCTTTTTATATATATATATTATATATATATATATATATATATATATATATATATATATATATATATACAGTGTTCGACAAACTATACATTGCTCGCCCCGGCGATGGATTTAACCCCCGGGCGAGTAAATATTGGCCCAACGCAGCACACGTTTGGTACTAGTGTCAACCACTGTGTATATTATATAATATATATATATATAATATATATATGTAGAGGTATCAGTACCGTGTTAGCCAAGCTTCAATAATCAAAAAAATAATAGATGATACCGTTCTGTGGCTAACGAAATGCTTTTATTTGTCGAGCTTTCGAGATACACGATCTCTTCAGGGGGAGCCGGAACCGGAGGGGAAATCCCCCTCCCATCTCCCTCCTGTCACGCGGTGGCAGGGGGAAGCCGGGACCGCGGGTAAAAATAACTGATGCGGGCGGCCATTTTTTTTTTTTTAAAATTAGCGCGACCCCCGTTAGTAACGCGGTGTTCTTTCGGGGTGGACCCCGAGGCCCGCGTATAACGGGTTTTAGCTGTATTATATATATATATATTATATATATATATATA
>WSYH01006052.1:0-40461 GCA_036426205.1 Ascaphus truei | reverse complement strand
GTGTGTGTGTGTGTGAGGCCAATGAGAGGTGTGCGGGGGCGGGCGGGCCAAGGGACCAATGAGATTGCCCCTAGGGACACCGGACATCCAGGCAGGCAGGCATGCATGCATGCAGGCAGGCATACAGTGCTTTCACTAATATAGTATAAGATATATTTATACCCCCACCACCCTCATTCACTTCACTGTGAAAACTCCTGCATGTGAGACCGATACATGCTGTTTCCATCTTATCTTTTGTCTGAGGGCACCCTGAAATTGACGGGAAGGCGCTCAATCAGGAACAGGAGTTGATGCCATTCCACAACAGTTTTATTCTGCAACAGATGTGATTGTCACTCACATATGGCCGTGTGAATGTTGATTATCATTTTTTTATACATGTAGTTCACATGTCTCCACTTCAGATTTCATGATCAATTCATTTAGAGCAAGTCAACGTACAATTAATTGTTCATCAGTCTCTTTTTTGTTTTATGTGCGCTTGCTGTTGACCTGTTTGCATGTATCTCAGGTATGCAAAGTTGCATAGGTGTCAGGCTGACACATGCGCTTTGCAAACCGGAATGTCTTTTTGCCTGGTTTTACAAACTGCGGGCAAAGCGGCCATTGGTGGGGAAAGTGTTCCCACGGCGGGGATAGGGTGCACATGTTACAGGTACCCTAGAACAGCCTATAATTGTGCCCACCGGACTATCCCTTGTGTTCTTTTTATTCTTTTTGTCGAGAGAAATCAAGAAACCACATATGATGTAACTACGCTTCACGCAGGACTTCGTTCAAAGCACAGCGGTAACGGTTCCAGTACGCAAGGGGTTAATACCATCGCAACCAAGAATTTACCCCAAACTACAGAATTCGTTAGCCCTGGGGACTCCCGAATGAACGTCTACGAAGTTCTACGAGATACTTTGATTTGGCCAAGATATCAGATCGGCAACTTGTGATCTAGCCTCGGGACCTTTAAACAAAGACTGCATTTCTTGCGCTTTCGTGAAAAGGACAATTTATTTAGTTTCCCCATCCCAGTAAGTGTTGTTTTAAGTGTATTCTGAAGTTGTTGTGTGTTTGTCTATTAAGGAAATAAATCACAATTTATTTTACTCCTTGTTCTGTTCAATCGAGTACCCAGAAATATAAAAAGTGTTGGCAAAGTTGTGTCCACTGTGACACCTCCCCGTGACACCTCCCCCCTCGTTCTGCGCCACTCCTTCCTCCTTTACCCCTCCCCAACCATCCACCCTCCTTCCCCTCTCTTCCTCTCCCCATCCTTTCTTCTCTCCTCCCACTCTCTCCCACCCTATCCTCTCTCTCTCCCCTGCCTCCTCCTTTCCCCCTTCCCCTCCCCATCCCCCACCCCTTCACTCTTCTCCCTCTCTGCCCTCTCTCCTACCTCCTCCTCCCCTCTTCTCCCTCTTTCCCTCATCCTCCTCCTCTTTCCCTCCTCCTCCTATTTCCCTCCTCCTCTTCTTTCCCTCCTCCTCCTCTTCCCTCTTCCCCTCCTCCTTCCAACTTCCCCTCCTCCCCTTCTCCCTTCTTTCCATCCCCCCTCTTCTCTTGCCCCCCTCTACCTCCCAATCCACCCTTCTCTCCTCTATCCACCCTCCTCCCTTCTCCCATCCTCTCACACCTTCCCCTCTCCACCTTTCCCACCCCCTAACTCCCCCACCCTCCTTCTCACCACTCCATCTGCACTTCCCCTCTACCTCTTCATCTCCCCTTTCCCTCTCTACACTTCCCTACCCACTTCCCCTCTCCCCCAGCCTCCTCCCCCTCCATTCCCTCTCCCCCTACTTCCTCCCCTCCCCTTCCCCCACCAATAACTTTCCTCCTATCTGTCCCTCCTCCAAACCTCCTCTCCCACTCCTCTATACCCCAACCTCCTCTTTTCCCTCCCCCTTCCCTCCTCCCCTTCCCCATCACTTTCCCCCAATCGCTCCACTCCCTCTTCCCCAATCCCTGTCCCCTCTCCCCCAACCTTCCCTCTCATTCCCTCTCGCCTCCTTCTCCGAACCCCTCATTCTTTGTCCCTTGCCCTTCCTTCTCCTCTTCTCCCTCCCCTCTGCCTTCACCCCTTCCTCTTTCCCTCTTACCCTACCTCCTCCCATCTCCCTCACCTCTTTCCCTTTCCTCCACCACCTCCCATCTCCTTCACTCCCTCCCATCTTCCTCCTCCCCAGTCCCTCCACTCTCACAACCTTCCCCTCTCTCTCCCCCTCTCGCTACTCCTCATCACTTCCCCTCTTCTCTTCCTCCACTTTCCTTCTCCCCTCCCTCTGCCTCCCCTTTTCCTCCCTCCCTCTCCACCTCTCTCTTTCTCCTCACTCCCCTCACCCCCTCCCTCTCCTCCCCATTTCCCATCCCTTTCTTCCCTTTACCCCCTCTCCCTCCCTTCTCTCTCCTCCCCTTTTCCCTCTCGCTTTCCTTCTCTCTCTTCCCTCCCTTCTCCCCTCCCGCTACCTTTTCCATTTCCCCCTCCATCCGCCCATTTCCTTCCTTCACCCCTCCCCCTCTCTTTTCCCTCCTGCACTCCCCACCTCCTTCTCTCTTCCGTCTTCCTCCTTCTCCCCTATTCTCCTTCTCCCCACTCCCGTCTATTCTCCGCCCCACTCTCCCCTAGTCTCTTCCTGACCACTCCCCTCTTCCCTCATCTTATCCCCCATTCCCCCATCTCCCTTCCTTCTCTCTCTCCCCTTTCCCACCTCCCCACCCTATCCCTCCTCCTCCGCACCCCTCCCTCTCATTCTACACTCTCCCACCACACTCCCCTCGTTCCCCATCCTCTCCCTTTACCCACCTCCCATCTCTCCCCACCCTTCTCTCTCCCTCACTCCCCCACCACTCCCCTCTCTCCTCCCTTCCCCCCTCCCCTCTACTGCCTGCCCCTCTTCCCCTGCCCACTCCACCCTCCTTCCAACTTCCCTGTCCCCTCTTCCCACCTCCCTCCTCTTACTCTTTCCCTTCTTCCCTCCCCTTCCCTTCTCCTCTCCCATATCCTCCTCCCCTTCTATCCCAACCCCCCCTCTAGCCCTCCCCTCTCCCCAAACACTCTTCTCTTACACTCCCTTCTCCCTAAATTCCTCCCCTCTCCCCCAACCTCTCCCCTCTCACCCTGCCTCTTCCCTATCTCCAATAAACCCAACCCCTTACCTCCCCCACCTCCTTTACCTCCCACCCCTTCCCTCCTCCCCCACACTCTTTTTCACAGGGGAGCTTTGATGCTGTCTTTAAACCTTTATCTTTATTCATTAGCACCATTGTATCTGTGTATTAACTTGTTTTGAGATTCCCTTCTCCCCATCTTAATTATTTTTTCGCTTGTTTTTGTATTCCCTCTCTTCCCCCCCCTCCCCACCACAAGATTGTTTTATTTATGCTATATGTTGTGACGAGCAAGTGTAACCAGGCTTCATAATTAAGGTTAAGCCCTCTGATTGCCCTGGGTCACATGGGTCCCTGGCATCTACCCAGCACTATAAGCCAGGGGCCAGGTATATGTACATGAAAAGTTAGTGGCCCTTGCTTTTCCACTTTTCATGTTCCCTTTATCCCAGACTCATGAATCTTGCTGTGTGTATGTTTTAGGTGGGATATTTGGGTAGGAATGCAATTGTTTTGTTTGCAGGAGTTCGGGGTCCGGAGCTACCGGTGGTACCTTCATTGTACCCGATATGCAGGCACTATTTGCAGGTACGCGAGTAGAATTACACTGCAGCTGTCCAGCGTCTCCCAGACTCCTGAGTTTCGAGCTCCGATATCCCAGTCCTAAGTCCCTGACATTCATGAGTCTCCCCAATGTCCCTCATTTATTAAAGTATACTTTATTAGGTTTGATACATTTCTTATAAGGCTCTATGTAGTTTGCCCGGGCATCCAGTTAAGGTGCCAGTAAGTCTGCATAGAGTCCGTAGTTCAAAGGGGAGAGGATGTCCGGAGGTGGGAAAACGTTTGATGAGCAAGGAAAGGGCAAATGGCCAGGCCCATACTACAAAGGGCACCCTGCAGGGACACCTTTTGTAGTTTCCAGACTTGGTGGACCCGGCCCTGCAGGTGGCAATGAATTAACCAGGGAGAATGCATAGGGTCTTCTCTCCTTTTGGCTAAAATCATATTTTCGTGCACACGGCTTTTTGAGCCTGCTGGGCATGCCTAGTCCTCTGATGTCAGTCGGAGTCAAGCCCCTCTTTCTATTGGCTGACGGGGAGAAATTCCCATGCTCCGATTGGCTGCTCCTTCCCCCTCCGTTCTGGGGGACTGTATGTAAGGTGCTGACCAAGAGAGTCCATCCAAGCCAACCAATGAGGTGACTCGATGAAGCTACAATGGGCTTTTCAAAGTTGCTCTATTCGAAATAACAGAGCGACCAGCTTCGTTTGGAAGCCTGAAAAGTTTGCCAAGCAGAGACTAAGTCCCATCTTTTGCGCCCGAGTTCTCAGAATCGAACGAAGCGGTCGCGGCTAGGAATTGAAGCCGAAAAGAGGACCAGGAGAACCAAGGGTATATCCCTGTCAGGATAAGCTCATCCAAGGGGTCGCCCTGCACTTAGGAAAGCCTAGATGTTTCCCCCAGACCCCCAGTAAGTGTATTCTTAACTGTTCCTTGTGTATTTCTACTTGTTGTACGTGGGTTTACCAAAATAAAAAAATTTGATTTTACCATCATGTTCTTCCTAATGAATGATCCCGGTAATATATAAATGGTGTAAAAAGTACCTGGTCTCCCGTGACGTATGTAAACTAATTTTTGTATGTTGTCAAATTTTCATAAAACCAATAAAATATGAGTATTTAAAAAGAAAAGAGGCGTCTAAGAGGGAATATGATAACAATATACAAATATATCCGGGGACAGTACAAGGAGCTTTCACAAGAATTACTCATCCCAAGGGCAGTACAAAAGGACAGTACATAGGACACTAGGTCATCCCTTAAGGTTGGAGGAAAGGAGATTTCACCAGCAACAAAGGAAAGGGTTCTTTACAGTAAGGGCAGTTAAAATGTGGAATTCATTACCCATGGAGACTGTAATGGCAGATACAATAAATGTGTTAAAAAAAAGGTTGGACATCTATTTAGAAAGGGAAGGTATACAGGGATATACTGTGACGGTGCTCTTCTCAAATCAGGAAGTGGAGCCGCAGGGCTGAGGTAGGGATGCAAATAAACCGACCAGAGCCGAGGGACAGAGTCCTGAAAGAGTATCCGTAGTAGGTAAGCAGGCAAGGGTCAGGGCTGGCGACAGAGTTGCAAAGTCCGAAGACAGGCAGAGATCAGGGCAGGCAGAAAGCAGCGAGGTCGGGGTCATGCTCCGGGGTCAGCAACAGGGGAATCAAAACAGACAAAAGGATAAAGCGTAACTGCAAAGACCAACAAGAGCTGCAAACGTAGGAACTTTGCTCGGCGACTCCCATAAGGAACTGCAGCCTTATATAGCAGGCTGAAAGTACCCAAAATGGCCACAGCGAGCAGAAAGGGCAGGTTAGTTGGAAAACCCGAACCGCAGCAAAACCAGGTATGGACTGAGCAGAATCCTTACATATACCAAATAAGTAAACATGGGAAGGATGTTGATCCAGGGAGTAATCTGATTGACAATTCTTGGAGTCAGGAAGGAATTTATTTTTCCCCTTATGAGATATAATTGGATGATATGACTCTGGGATTTTTTGTTTGCCTTCCTCTGGATCAATATACTGTAGGTACGGATATAGGATAAAGTATCTGTCATCTAAATTTAGCACAGGTTTAACTTGATGAACGTATGTCTTTTTTCAACCTCATCTACTACTGCACCGACACACTTTATTCGANNNCGTTCTGTTCTTTTTAACCTCATCTACTGACCGCACACACACTTTATCGAGCAAATACCCAGTAGTACCTGGCAGATACCTGGAATGCGCCGCTCCTCCACTCTGACAAAGCCACGTTGTTTGCCTCACGCCTGGGTTAGTGCCTGGCTGACCGGCGGTGGATCTGTTAAATGATAATGATTAGGATTTAATAGGCTGCAAGCTTCGTGTCTACCAGATGGCATTAATCATGAATTGTAATGCATATATATATAATTACTGTGCAGTTTGCAGCCAGCGGGAAATAAATGCTTCAATCCCTGCTGGGAAAATACCTCAATGCACTCGGGCAGAAACAGTCACAACCCTCAATAACACCCGGGTATACCCGAATTCGTGGGACTAGCCGAGCTCGAATAAAGTGTGTCGCCAGTGTATAGAACTATGTAACTCCCACTCCCCTCTCACAACCCTCCCTCTCCTCTCTCCCTCCCTCCCTCCCTCCACCGCTCCCTCCACTTTCCCTCACTCCCTCCCCTCACCCCCTCCCCTCCATCCCTTTCCTTCCCCTCTCCTCTCCACTCTCACTCCCCTTCTCCAACCCTTCCCCACCCTCCCCTTTATTTACTCTCCCCCTCTCCCTCTCCCTCTTCCTCTCCTCCCCTCCTCTCCTCTCCCTAATATTAGTTTAGTGGATACCCATTTCACTCAGGGCATATAACTTCCGTTTATGCATGTCATATTATTTGCCAATATTTAATGGTGCTTACTGCATCTGACTCATTGTGTCTGTATTATTTTAATAAGTTCAGTGCAGCCGTCCCTCATAGCGCTATATAGGAGAAAAGTATTATTAACATAAAGCGCATTACTGTAATCCTTGTGTTTACTTTATAGGAGGTAACCATAAACGGATAAGACCATTTCTGAAATACTATGAAACACTATCCTATGACAATGACGCCCTACATGAAAATCACCTAAGAGCAAAAAGAGCCATTAAAGAAGAGGATAAACAGATTCCCCTGGAGCTTTTTGCATACAAAAGGTATAGGTTTCTTATGGAAAGCAGGTTTTTTTCACGGACCTCAGAACTTCAGTAAATATTGGAGGTCATATTTACTAAGCAGTGATGCTTCATAATTAGTCATTTTATTTAATTATTTATAGCACAGCTCAGTAAATATGACTTTTTAATGACAATTTATGTGAATGGGGTTTAAGGTGTTTTCATGCATGACAGATGTCTTATAGATAAACTGCTTAAAAAATGTGTCCTTTTTAGGTTCCATTTACCTGAATGGGGCATGGGGTATCTCCTAGCATGGAAGTTGTTTTATAGAGTAACTTTTGTTATTACATATGGCCCCACATGTTTCATTTAAATCAACCACTTAGTCAGTTCAATCAACGCTGCTCAATATGTTTCCCACATTACCAGAATCGGAGTTCCTGTATAGTTGAGTTGCAATACTCCGAGCATTAGATAGGGTCATGTGGGCCCTGTAACAGAGTCCTCACCACAAACAAGGCATGACCGCGAGGCCGATGTGGGGATTTGATATAATACCAACCCACAGTCGCATGGTCACGTCTGGAGGGTAGATTGGTCGAGGTAGCCGGGTCGGGGTAGGAGAGGTCTGGATGGTCAGTAATATTTGCCGAGGTCAGTGTTGGAGAGTAGCGGATCGTAGGAGGTACTTAGCCGTGGTCTGGATTGGAGAGAGGCGGCTCATCGTGGTACTTAGCCGAGGTCAGTATTGGAGAGGTGCAGATCATCGAGGAGCTAGCCGTGGTCTGGATGGAGAGGTGCGGATGGTCGTACATAGCCGAGGTCAGGAGAACAGAAGAGCGGAGTCCGGAGGAAAAGCTAAGGTCAGGAGCAAGGTTCTGGAAGCACGACAAGACTGTGGCGGCAAGACAGCAGTAAACACTTTGCTCATAGGAAGGTTTATGCTCAACCAATTTGCCAGTGTGGCAGCTGAGCATATAAAGGGAGATTGTCCAATGAGAGGAGAGCATACTCAGTAGTATGCCAGGCTGTGGTTGGCTGGAGAGGATCAACACAGGTGTATGTCACGGGAGACCAATGCTTTTAACACAAAAATACCCAGATCTTTTGATTGAGCAAAACATGAGATAAAATAAATTGTGATTTATTTACACGAGAAACACACACAGCTTGATATACAAAATAACACGAATAAAACACTTACTGGAATGGGGCAAAACGAAATAAAATGTTTCCGGAACGGACTTCACCGAAATAAAGTTTCTAGGCACCAATTCCCAGGAGCGGGGTTGGTCCTCAAACAGAGTCGTGAAACAGTTTTGGCTAGTGGATGCGTGCTGCGTGACAGGATCCTTCTCTCCTATCAGGATCTCACCCGGTCCGCTCCTCCGCTCCTCCCCTTCCTCTGATAGGTCCCAACCCACTATTTAGTCTCCCCCTCACCATTACCTCCCTTGATGCATAAGCTTGTACCTTGGTGCTGTCTGATTGTGCCTGGCTATCTTGTCCTGTACATGGTGATGTCTGATTGTGCTGGTATCTGTCCTTCATTCCCGTTCCTGTCCCTGGATATTCTGCTGACCTCCTGGATTTGACCCTGGCTTTTGACTTTGACACGTGCTCTCTGGTACCCCTGACTTGGCTTTGGACTCTACTACCTTGCTGACCTCTATTTCCTTTGGACATGGCTTACAGACCCCTACTATGATGCTCTCTCCTCCACGACCCAGGCTTACGGACACTCTACCACGCTGCCCATCTCTACACCTAGACCATTGGCTTACGGACTTTTACCTTTCAACACCGAGGTTGGCAAGTACTGAACTTGTGTCTATTTTTTATCAGGACCAGCTACGCTACTACCCACACTCTGGCCTGCCCCCATTTGCTGTTAGGTGTGCGGTATTACTTCCTTTCCACCTCAGTCCCGGGGTCTCGTCTGGCTGTGGCAGGCCGAGCAATAATTATGCAGAGCCCATCAGACCCAGCCCCCCCTGAGGTGGAAGATACCTAACTACCATCTCCAAACACTTTACCTTCTTTGACAACCAGGTCACCACTCTTAATCGGTCAATGATAAAGCTACTCACAGCTCTAAACAGAGAGTACAAAAAAAGTTAATAATGAGTAATGATTACGTAGGACTGACTGAGGAAGCAACGAGGGATTCACAACGTGGTGTAACAGGAGGTTAGGGGGATGAAGAAGACCACTGTGGACTGCGTACTATAGGGAAGGGAGTTCCAATGGAAACCGCTACCTGAGATCCTTAGGATATAGAGAGCCATGTCGGGCCTCTATGGATCCCCTTGTAGCCATCCTCATGCGCAGCCCTGTCTGCAGAAAACGAGTCGTCTGGATATCACACTGCACGGTCTCCTCATCCTTGGTGAGTTTCCCCGAGTGCCGGAAGTGCGTCATAGCACGTCGCGTCCGTCGGTGAATCCTCCTCTCCTAGACCACGTGTTTCACGGGGGAGAATGCAGCAAACGCCAACACCCACGTACCCTTCAGATCCTCAGCGTGTCACTCCAATCCCAGCAACGACAAATGTAAGGTGAAGATTGGAAAGTAGAATCGCCCAAAGTCCTAAAAATGCACATAAGCTCCAAGTTGAGGGCTAAAAAGTTTAATAAGACTAATAAAATGAAATAGGAAACAAACACAAAACACTACATAACAACCCTACGCGTTTCAGGCACCTTAGTCCCTTTCTCAGGGGTAATGGGGACTGGAGTGTATCTGGTATATATAGCCCTCCTATTCAATTAACAAGCAGCTGGAATGGATGAATTACATTGATTGGTAATTGTAACATCTTATTGTCTGTGGATATTCAAGATGACAACTGAATATTCAAGGGAACATACCAAAAACTTAATAATACTCAAAGTAATTAAGGAATAATATAACTCATAGTTACAAATAAAGATAAAAAGATAATCTTTAGATTGAGTATTAATACTGGTGCGATCCCATAACATAGTAATGATATTTATATGGAACATAGTATAGATCCATTTTTATAAGCCAAAGGAAAGGGGGGGGGGGGGGAAGGGATATAACAGGTTGATTGTGGGTTGAAATGCTAATAACAGGGTAGTCATAGCATCATGAAATAATGCTTACGTTATAAGACAAAATGTTCATATAATTACAAGTGGTTGCTTAGAAATAAACAACAGATTTTTGTACTCTTCCGATCAATCCCGCATTTCACTTCCATTCTCCTCACTTTAAGCTTTACACTCTTCTGCCCACCTCCTTACATCTCATCCTCATTTCTCGTTATGCACCATCCAGACTCTTGCGTTCTCTCAAGGATGTCTTCTTTCTACCCCCTTTGTATCTAAGCCCTCTCCCGCCTTAAACCTTCTTACTTCTGCCCACACCTCTGAATGCCCTTCCCCTCAGGACCCGACTACACCCTCTCTATCCACCTTAAGACCCACCTTAAGACACACTGCTTAAAGAAGCATATGAATAGCACTTGGGATTTCTGAACACGATACATAAAGCTGGCCACCCTGCAGACCGCACTTACCAGAACTACCCTCCTACTGTCTCTGTATGTTCTACCTACCCAATTAGACTGTAAGCTCCTCGGGCAGGACTCCTCTTCCGAAATGTTACTTTATGTCTAAAGCACTTATTCCCCATGACTGTTATTTATATTATTGTCTTTTTTGATACCCATGTATTACATGTGAAGCGCTATGTACATTAATGGCTGCTATATAAATAAAGACATACAATACAATACAATACTCTCTGTTAGAGCTGTGAGTAGCTTTATCATTGACCATTTCTAGCATTTGCTACTTTACTGCTCACAGAGAGAATGCCACCTCTACAATACTTTGAGAAATTCACTTGTAGTTATCAGCTCACCATTATAATCCTTTTCCGACATTATTGTTCATGTTTTTAGGAAGTTTTTTTTTAAATTTTTTTCATTTGGTTTTTCTCTTAGATTATATGTTAGTTAAAAGTACCTAACACTTTGAAAATTGGACTTACTAAATTTGGACTCTACTTACTTACCATTTCATGCAGTTGGTTTGGTTGATTATATTATTTTTGAGAGAACTGGTATACTTTGAACTTTTTTTCCAATCATTTTCTGCAATCAAGTACTTTATTGAACCATATGGATTCAGAAACAGAACCGAGATACCAGCTAAGAGGTCTACACCTAAGACACAATTTCGCATTTAATTGCGTTGATATTGCTGATAGACTCAGACAAAAAGCTAATTTCTGTTTTTGACAAAGACCATGAACTGTTATGTGAAGATGCGCAGGATTTAAAAGTATTTTGTAATTGAAAAATTGATCTCACATGATCGAAGGGTTATTATGGTGGGAATTACGTACCTGAGATATCAGTTGACTGAAGCGTATTCCCAGAGGTTTTACGAATGAAAAAAAAAACCCACTTTTGGCTTTGAGACGATGAGTTTGAGAGACAGTGGAGACCGATTGGATGACTGTTCTTCCTCAGAGTCTTGATTTAATATCTCACACAGACAAACAAGAGAAATTATTAGCAAAAAAAGGTGCAAATAACTCAGGATAGATTATCAGCATATCAACATGATATGACTTTACTCTGAATTTGATGAAAGTTTGCTGAATATTACTAAATTGAAAAAATCTTATCAAGCTAAACAGAATTAAAATACTGACCAGAATAGACTGATTACGAACGTAATCAAGTCTATCTATGGCAGAAAGCCAACCTATGCCTCAAACAGTCCAAAAAAAACTCTGGTGATTATGCAGCCCAAAAACTAACAAAACACAACCGACTACATCGATCCTGAAAAAGCAACAGAAAAGAAACAACAATCGATAGACAGTATATAGAGATCTACTGAATTGATACAACAGACAATGAGTCAGGTACAACGGGGTGGTCTTTTTCCATGAAATCAATCCATGAATACCCATGGCCTCTTCTGACTGAAGGTTAGACAAGACACACACAGGATTAACAACCAATACTGTCTCCAAACCGCAAACTAGAGTCAAAAAACGACGAAAATAGATGGATATATAAATCCAAAGCCAATATAGGGGGACACCAGCGAAAAAGAGACGCACAATAATATTTGACGAGACCAATGTAATAAATCTGTCTAAACATGTAACTCACGAGGTCTGAGTTACAGGTCATGGATCTGGGTTTAACGTTTGCTCCTGATAAGATTTTGATCTTTCTCCCTACAGTTGATTTATTTAATTATAGAAAACTTTCATTAAAAAAAGACTTTTTTAAACAGAGGAGACTAATGTGGGGACAGAGGGATCCGGAGTGCACTGAATGATTGTCTCAATAGAGGTGATGATTCTAGGGTTAACCTTTTGATATTACAACCAACTTACCTTTACGAACACTGCTCTCTTACATGACTATGTGTGGATTGTTAGAAGAAAATGTTAAATCACAAAGATCAGTTCTACTTCCTAGGTTAGAACACCACATCAGCCACCATACCACAACAAATCTGAGTTTATTCAATAAGGCAAGAGGGAAACCATTGAATATTTAGCCACCGTTCAGAGAGATTTGCTCCTCGCTTTGTCAAGGGTATACAATTTTCAGTCAACATAACAATAGAGATAATCTTAGTCCAGAGCTTGACATTGCGCTATCTACCCTCAAAAATAATGAGAACATAGTACTTAAAAAAGGCGGATAAAGGTGGCGCAGTCGTAGTTATGGACTACAATTTTATCAAACTGAAGCGTTCAGGACAAATTAAATGATAAACATACAATGACATTTCCCTCTGAACCAACGAGAAAATTTCTATCAGAACTCAATGAGTTTTTTGAAGTGGGAAAGGATCTTTGTCTGCTATCTCCTAAAGAGTTGGACTATTTACAATGGCCGCATTCCATTTCATTCGCCGGTTCCACCACTACCTAAGGTACAACAAATCGTTAGAAACAACCTACCGGGGCTCCGAATAGTTTCAAGTATAGGGCACTGGGTGAACACTTATCCATTTCTACATACGTATTAATTTGCAACCCATGTGGCACACCCTACCTTCTCCTATTAGACACGGTCACCCTCGCACGTTATTCAAGATTATCACTGGTCACGCTTTCTTGGGTTAACTTTAGATGTTCTTCACTTATCCAATTTCACATGAACGGTATATCAGCCACGAGACACTTTTTAGATTCTAGATCCATCACTAATCAGCCACTACACACATGCCTTTTTACTTGATTGTATACACTTTTTTGCTACACATAATTATTTTCTTTTTCTGGCACTTGCTACCTACGACACGGGACACGCCATGGGCAACGCTTTCGCCACCTTCCTATGCAAATCGTTTCATGGGTTGGGAAGCGACCCAGGGTTTGGGAGAGAGCAATCCCTTCGACACCACATACCTTCTACCGCGACTTATCATTGATGACCTACAGAGGGCACATTTTATTTAGTGCGGTACCCGGCAGACCGGGGGATGGCCCCGGCATGCTACCCGCCTCCCCGGGCGTGCGCGCGTCTGCCGCGCGGTCACGCGTATCGACGCGGGGTTCACGCGTCATCGGGTGCCTGGCCCCCTGCACGCGCGGCCAGGCCTCCCGAGGGAGCCCTGGTGTCCCGCTGAGTGGGGGACATCGGCAGGGGGTTCCGGGGGACCCGTCGACCCGGCGGTGGAGGAGAAGCCCGATCGGAGGGGCTCTCCTAAGCCGGTCGGCGCGCACCCAGGCCATCCCGGCGCGCGCCTGGTTTCTGCTGCGGCCGAGAAGGGCAAATGCTCAAATAACTTGCGGACGCTTCAGTACGATCTCTGGAGCGGAAGACGGTGAAGAAGAACTACAATTGTTATTAATTTCAAAACATAACAGTTTAATCTCTTTCACATCAGCACACCATCACTCCATTAGATACACTACCTTGATATTGAAATTATGTGGGTTTTGGAACCAACGGATTAATACTGACAGTTTTCGCAAGGACAATGCAACCAAAGAAACTTGCTACATGTCAGCAGTGCACTAGTCGTGCTCTTTATAAGGGTGAACCCTATGGGACTCACCAATTCATTCGTCCTTAGAAGAGGAATGCTCTAATTTGGAAATTTTCATAAAAGACTCAATTGAGTTAACCCCTCGTTTCTCGCATAGAGATAAACAACAAACCACTCAAAAAGCATATCAAAATGCTCTCACACAAATAATAGAGGGGATGATCCAAAGATCTACCGAACAAATTGCCTATTAATAGATTTACGGATAGCAACATTCTCTAGAGAAGAGAAATACAAACACAGAACCCATATTTTCATTCACGAATACAGCAGGCAAGACTGGAAGATGCAATCCGAAATATCGTGAAATCCAACCTTGTCATATTATAACCATTGACCCCCTGCTCAGGAGCATTACCACCATCGAGACCACAGATTGGTCTTTCAAAGATCACAAAACCTAAGGAACTATTTAGCCCCCAGTGTAAATTAAAAAGAACAATCATTACAAAAAAGAAGTTTTCCTATGATTAAAAGGATGTTTTTGCACTGTGGGCGCTGTTAAAAATTGTCAAGTATGTTAAAGAAATCCACCATTTCACCCAACATTGAAATACGAGATCTTACAACATGCCATGTTCATAAATGTAGAACAGAGTTTTGTGATCTAATGCTGACTTGTGGTTTCAAACAGCAAAATACATAGGTTTACACACACGCAGTGTTTAAATGAGATCCCCGAGCAATGCGATTAATACTTAAAAAAGATGAGATACTCCTTTAATCAAAACATTTTGTATTTGCCAAGATGGTACCTAACAAAATTTCAGATGCACACAGCCAATGGAACAAATCCCCATAAATTACAGGGGGCGGTGGATAGACTTAATACACTTTACCGCAGCGAGGCCCCACTGGATTTTCACCACACGATACATTAATTGCCTAAAGGGTTGAATACAAGAGTTGGGACCTAAATATTTTCTTAACATGTTCGTACTTGGATAAATTATGCATCACTGTTTATGAATGTTACATCTGTTTTTATCTTTCCGCATCTGTCTTTGTTGAAGTTAACATTGTTTGGTAATCTTGTGTTTATTTCCAAGCAACCACTTGTAATATATAGAACATTTGTCTATGACAGTAAGCATTATTTCATGATCTGCTATGACTACCCTTGTTATTTTAGCTATTCCACCAATAATCCGCTTTATTACCTTCCCTCCCCCTTCTCCCCCTTTTGTTTGCTTTACATGGGACATACATGTCTCCATATAAATGTCATTACTATGTTAAGGATCGCCCATTGAGATAATACTCACTCTAAAGATTATCTTTTGTTCATCTTTAGTTGTAACTAAGATGAGTTATTATTCTGTTCAATACTTTGATTATTATTAATTTTTGGTATGTTCCTGAAGCTATTCATTGGTCATCTTGAATATCCACGACATATAAGATGTTACATTAAACCAATCAATTATATCAATCATTCAGCTGCGTGTTATAATGAATAGGAGGGGCTATAATACGCAGAGTACACTTCAGTCCCCTTACCCCTTGAGAAGGGCACTAAGGTGCTGAAACGGTAGGGTTGTTATGATTAGTTTTTGTTTGTTTCCTTATTTTCATTTTATGTAGGCTTTATTAAACTTCTTTAGCCCTCAAAATTTTAGGTGAGCTTATGGTGCATTTTTTGGACTTTGCGATTTACTTTCACAATCTCACCTTACAATCTTACAAACACACACCATCTAATCAACAGATCGGTACCTTATCCGTTCAAGATTCCCCAGTTAATGTCTAATCGTTCCGTTATCTCTCCCACTGTCCTTCGGAGTTGCGTATCCCAACGCCACAGAAAATATGCGGGAGACCCGCTTGCCTGCCGTGGGTTTATAACCATGGCGAGATCCAATTCGAACTGTCACCTTCTCGCTTCCCAGGAGCGTACAAGGTAGCTTATGTTTTTTCTTTCTCCCCGGGGTGATGCCATGGCTGGCTTACCCAATCTGGGAGCTAAACCTGACTCGCTTATAGCTACCCTAAATTTTAAGAGGGCAATTTCGTTAGTCTTTGATTCCCTGGACGTGGTGAGATGGGGCTTCCTCCTTGTTCCCAACATTTGCAGGGTCGCGAGATCGGTGGCCACGTTACGCTCTGGAGTTCGGGACGATCGCGACTGAGAATGATTGGAGATGGGGCATTTTCCACGTTCCACCGGCCTTAATCGCTTTGTGCATAGGGCTGGATCAACGACTTCTGGAGAGGGCGGGCTGAACGTCAACGTCTCGTAATTATGTTTCTATGACTTCTACTTCCAGGTCTCTGCTCGTTCATACCCCATTGGATGCTCCGGAAACCGATGCAACGGGAAGTCAGTCAACTTTCTTCTATGGAGAGGACTACGTCGGGAGGAAATGGAACGAGGGCCCTGTGCTTCTATGTGGATCTCTGGCACATCCTGCCATGTTGTCCCTGCCGGCCGGGAAACGCCAACGCCCAGTGAGGTACATAGGGGGGATATCCAAGGGGTCCATCTTCTTTCCCCTATCCAGCACGGTCAAGGGAGACCCCTGGGCGGGTAGGATCTCGGTGGCGGAAACAGCACGAGCCGTAGTAGGGGTCACAAGCAGGGGTCCAAGGCAGGCGGCAGGGTAGCGAAAAGTCAGGTAACAAGCAGAGGTCGAGGAGGCGGCAGGTAGCGACGTAGATAACAAGCAGAGGTCCGAGCAGGCGGGCAGGTAGCGAAGCTCAAGGTAACAAGCAGAGGTCAGCAACGAGGGGAGATGAGACAGGAAAGGGGAAGCAAAGAAGGACAGGTCTGGGGCAGGACTGAGAACAGGAACAAACAGGGAACAAGCCCGACTTACCAACAGGGATTTTACTGTGAACAGACTTCTTGTACAGGTACAGAAAACACAGAATCAGGATCAGAGGCATATGCAATATGAAGGAGTTCGACTTCAAGCAAGGCAAAGGAAAAACAGAGAGGAAGCAGAGCCATAAGACAGAGAGAGGAGCAACAAGAAGACAGAACGACAGGACAGAGAGGAAACCAGAGGAAAACAGAAAGGGGGGGGGGGGGGGTCTATTGGGGGGCCAGCACGAACCCGGGGACAAGAAGAACATGATAGGCTCCAGGTTAAGGAGACCCGACATTACTCCCCCCTTCAAGAGAGCGTTCTACGGACGAGCCTCCGGCATTCCGGAGGGCCTGATGGAACGGCGACTCAAGGTGACCCACTCTGGTGCTTGTCAGGGGGCAGGAGGGTTAATCCACAGGTACGGTACATTGGGTGCGCAAAAGCCATCGCCCTCACATCACGGACGGCTCCGCAAAAAACTAATCCCACCCCCAACAATCCACAATCACCAGACAATAAGCAACCACTACAATCTTATCAGTCACCAGGAAACCCCCTAAACTATACCACCCCCCAACAGGCTGAGCCTCCCACACGAGATCCAAGGACCCTCCTCCCTACTAGAGGATGCACTTGAATCCCAACTACTTCTCAGAGGCTCAACAAATCTCCTAACACCCTCTAACACGAGGAAACTCTAAGGCAAAACCTACCCCCCACCCCCCCAAAAGCAACCACGAGGATCAACAACCCCCACAAAGGAGAGGTCAACTCCATATTCCTCAGGTCTTCATTCAGGAAAAACATTCCAACCTCACGGAATACCCTCACCCCAGCAAATCAGACTCCAACCTTCCCAGGAGCCCCACGGAGCCCTCATTTTCAACGCAGGTTCCCCCATACCAAGGCCCTAAAAATGAGGCTCCAATATGGAATTACACACGCCATACAACCTCCAACCACAAAAAACCACAACTACCAACCAGTTTTTAATCCCCAAGGTACAACAAAGGAAGGATCCAATACAAAAAAGGACCCTCCCATAAGGCAGGCCCCAACCCCAAAGCATGCAACGAGGAGCCTTTCCCCCCTATTTCTCCAGCCAAAAAACACTCACCAGGTATATCATCCTGATATCACAGACACACCAAGCTAGAACTTCATATTACCCTCCTCAACTCATACGCGCAGGACAGCAGAGCTTCAAAGAAGGACTCAGGAACAAGGCCACAACAATGTACCAGTGTATGCCCAGATTAGGCTCCCACTAAGTGCATCTCTCTCCAACAAAAATTTCGACGTACACAGCAATACATCACCTCCCCACCTATGCACGTCAAATCCTCAACCGCCGGAATCCTACCCCCGCACCACTTTCGCCAAGTAAAGCCAACCATGAGGCCATCCTACTCATGCCAAGGAATACCCCAAGACACCCTTAGACACAACGGTACAACCCAAGGATCACCAAATAACCTACATCCCTCGCTCAAGGTACCCACCCCTCAGCGACACACATAACACCCAGAGAAGTCGGAGCGCCAATACTACAAGGAAAGCGCCCAGGCACATCGCTCAAGGAGGCTACATCCCCCAGGACCAGATAGTTTCAAGAAAAATGCGACAATATAAGGATTACCAGCTGTACCGTAACTACTAGGATCCCAGCTCCCTACCCCGTCAGGAAAAAATCCTAAACAAGTCCCCAGTAACCCTCAGGAAGGTAGGACCCCAGGCAGGCACCACGGTCAAGTCAACTACTTTACGGCCACCAACACAAGGCAAAACAGGTAAACACAGTCCACCTATGGCGTACCACACTTAGGCCAAGGATCCAGATCGACCTCCCCTTTCCACCTCGCCACTACACCCCACCGCATAACAAGGGGTTTACAACTCCATCAGGACAGTCCTCAACTCTACCGCACCAATACAACCCACATCCCATTTAAGAGCCCTCCCCGCCTAATAGCACCCGGACCTCCATGCACGAACAAAATGATAGCGATACCCAAACCAGGATGCCAGGTTTAACCTCATTAAACGGGCACCAGGAAAACCCAATAAACACTAAGCCCAGGGCCTTAAACGGGACATACCCCTTCAACATGGAGGGAATCAAAACCGAAAAAAAAGTGCACCACTAGCGCAGACCAAGACTACTAAAGATATAGGACAATACTAGGAAGGCCAACACCAAAGGCAAAAAGAGTAGGAGGAGGATAGAGGAACAAGGCAGGAAAGGAAGGAACCTCGAAGGGTGATTCAACCCAAAAGCAGGGGCCAGAGAATCAGGAAACGTGGGCAAACAGGACGGGGCAGCTTTTCCAAATGAGTCAGGGGGACACAGAGTTGGTCACCATGGTCTCTCTTGCAGACTGCCGTTTCGTGGCATATCCAACCAATGAAAGACAGCTAGTGAGTTTTCAGCTCTTGAAGCTGTCATTATGCACTTCTTTCTCCAACTCAAGGCAGTTGTCGTTAGCTCTTCTTTTCTCATCTGCAAGGCTGCGGTACGGGCCTCAGGGCTTGTCCAGGCTCCAGCTGCAGCGACCTTATCACGGGCTGTGTGGTCAAAATTTGCAGGCATCGGCCATTTTGAACCTCATAGCCGCAGTGTAAGCCAGACACATGACAGATGAACATTCTTTTCTTCATCTTTTTGGCAAGTATGTCTTGAGCTAATTGATAGCGCCTGAAGCGATGTTGTGTGTGGTTGCTGAGATGTGTGTTCAGCTGTTAGATTAGCTTTCCATCATTTAGGCGTTGCCGCAATTTCACTCTCAAGCGAGAGACCCCTGGTGGAAGTGCATTTTGACAATTTCCAATTCAGGGCTTTCATCTCATTTACTGTGATCATTTTGAGTTGCGTCATGCATCCCTCATACGCTTGGCGCTCTGACAATTCCCTTTGTCAAGGTCTCAGCTGCCTGCCTTTTTCAGGTCTCTTTCTCCTGGGTTGTTTGTTGTGCTGACAGTTAGACGAGGAGCATTTTGTCTCTGCCTACTCCAACTCTGTTCAGTCTATGGACGACTTTGTGTTCCCTTCCATATAGGGATTACCTGGGCTCTACGTCCTCCTCCAGGAGGGCTCTGGTTATGCTCAGTTGTGGCATTTCCTTTACTTCACTAGTGATGCTCTTACAGGGAGCAAAGCGCATGATTATATTGTTTTACTTTCATGTTATGCGTACGTGTGACCTTCAGTTCCTCATGCTGTTCTTTGGGGACACACGGGGTATCAAATACTCTTCCAGAATCTTATCTTGTAGGCAGTTGGGGAAACTTTTCTTCCTGCAGAACTCGCTGCTTTTCTTCCGCATTAACCCATTTATCCTTCGTTGTCCTCTGTGCACGCAGTTCTTGCACTGACTCTGCAGCATATTTCTGGTTGTGTGCGCCGCTCCAGGGGAGATACGTTCTTTCTTGAGTTCTCTCTGCATTCTGCAGTGCTGTCTGCATGTCTTAACTTTTCTGGGCCCAAACTGTTTATTTTTTATTCTCCGAGCCTATTCATGGAGTTTCTTATCTCATTCACTGACTTGGAATAGAGATTCTTGAACTCCTTGGGTTACCATTTCAAAAACTGCTATTTAAACCCTTCGGAAGACTCTCTCAAAGAACGTAGTTCTGTATTGAAGTGGCATTCTTATCTCAGAGGCTTCCAGTTTGGACGCCAACTTGAGCATGCAAATATTGTGACTGGATTTCAGCATAGGGCCTTCTCCAGCTAATTGCAGGATTTACCTGTCCTCTCAACTCGTCTCTTTCTTTCTCTGGAGAACAACTTAGCAATTGCTGAAGATAGACAGCTTTGTAGTGCAGTCTTGGTGCTTCTTGACCATCCTTATCTCAAATGTCATAAAGACAATCAATCGCTTTTGTGCAGCTTGAGGTAGCTGAGTTTTTTGTAAAGGGGCATTTTCTTTGTATTCAACTATTCTTGGGATACGTCTGTGAGTTGCTTAAGCTGAGAATATGTCTTTCATCAAATGCAGACTTGAGGTTAAATTTATTCTTAATTTCTTCGGAAACTTCCACAGTAATTGCCTCCCTTCTTTGTTACTTCTTATTCCTTGGTGCTTTGAGAGGAGAAGTTATGAAGAATCATGGTAACGTGTTCACATTTACTGATCAAGACGGGTTGAGTGGAGCCATAATAAAAACCACAATTCCCAGAAACCAGTAAAGAGGAAATGTGTTTTAAAAAAGAGATTAGAATGAACAAACAGGAATATTAGAAAGAGAGACACAAGATAGGGAGAGCTGACCCTTGGACTTTAGCATTCAGTCACAGGATTTCTAAATGAAGGAAAAAAGCATAGAAAGGAACCTGTTAAGTTCTATTGAATTTTTATAGGCAAAGGTTGTAGGGATTGTAGGGATATCATATAGACAGAGAGGAACCTACGCGTTACATACTGAATCTTAGGCATCAGGCGTAGGGATATCTATAGACAAAGAAACTGCAGTGAATCTGAAACTTTAGATACCAGGCATAGAAAGATAATAGACAGCCAGGAAACTAATACAGAGAAAACTTGTAGTTAGATCTGAAACTTTTGACATTCGGAACATAGGAATATCAGACAGAGAAACCTGCCGTCAAATTGAACTGAATCAGGACGTAGGGATATCATATGTTGCGAGAAACAAACTTTAGGGGAAACTTGCAGGTAAACCTGAAACCTTAGAACCAATCCTATGAATACAAAATATAGATGCAAGGCAAAATCAAAGCATGCAGAAACAAAATAATGGGGCACTTTTGTCTTTTGAAATGGGGGGGACCCTGTGAACAGCAGTGGTCCACCAGGGAAAGCAGTAAATCAACGGTAAACGTCTAAAATAGAAATGTGAGTCTGAAAAATCTGCAGTGGCCCACCCACCAATGCAGAGACAATTCTTGTCCGGTAATGAAAGTCTGAAAATGGCAAAAACAGGTACTGCACGGTAGGGTTTCTTTTTTTGTAAAGGGAAATTCTTCTTAGGGCCAAAGTGGCACAAAAAACCCGGCCAGAAACTTTGCAGAACCAAAACCTTCAGGATCCCAAAATGCGATTTTCAATAAACAAAAAAAAAGTATTATCTTCAATCCAACGGCATGGGGTCTGCTGAAGCAGGAAGGCGAGATCTGTTCCAGCGAGATCCAGACGTGGCCTTTGCTTAGTCACGGAGAGGAGCTCCTGTGCGGGTATATCTCGGTTGGAACGAGTGTAGTAAGGCTGGGGTCACAAGCCGGGTCGAGGCGGCGGAGGCAGGTAGCGAAGTCAGGTAAAAGCAGAGGTCCGAGGCAGGGGCGCAGGTAGCGACGTCAGATAACAAGCAGAGGTCCGAGGCGCGGCAGGGTAGCGAAGTCAGGTAACAAGCAGAGGTCAGCAACGAGGAGATGCGAACCAGGACAGGGGAGCAAGGACAGGTCTGGGGGCAGGGACTGAGAACCGGAACAACAGGGACAGCAGATTACCGCAAGGCTTTTAGTGTGAACAGACTTCATGGTACAGGTACAGAAAACAGATCAGGATCAGGGCATATGCAATACTGAGGAGTCGACTTCAAGCAAGACCAAAGGAAAACAGCAGGAAGCAGAGCTATAAGAAGAGAGGAGGAGACAACAAGAAGAAAGACAGGACAGGAGGAAACCCATAGAAACAGAAGGCCAGCGCCAAAAAAAAAGCACACCCGGTGGGACAAAGAAGAACTATGCTAGGCTCCAGGTCTGGAGACCCTGACAAGCATAGGTCTTCCCAAGCGCATTTAATGCAGTCTTCCTCAATTATGATCCGGAGGGAATTTCATAATCATGCTTTTGCTACCCAGTACGAAACATTCCTCTCTGGGAGACAGCCTTTCCGGTTCAGTCTTGGCGAGCTCTCGATGGTCGACCCCGGCAGCCAGCTTCTATTTTCCTTGGAGACACTTCCATGATGGACATTGGAAACTCATTTCTTTTATGTCATCCATTCCCCTCGGTCCAAATCATCATGGCTTCCCCTGGCCTACAACTTCACAATCCCATCATTGATTGGACTGCCGAGTCCCCGTTCAATGGACGATCGCCCCATGTGGAACTACCTCCTCAGCCGTGCATTATTGGCCATAGTGCGAAACTGTCCCACGCAAAGGACACCACCCTACCGGATTGTGGTAATTCGGAGTTCTGGCTGTCTCAGTAAAGACCAAATCAGAGGAGCTTCCCCTCATCGCCCTTTCGACTGCCGATTGACTTATTACGCGTTGCTTCTTGGTCCTAAAGCCAGGTCGTATCATTGTCCTTGCCTGAGACGGAGCCTGTCCGAGTATATCACAGAAAACCTTCAAAAAGGCTTTATCCGGAAATCCCCAGCGGAGTGGATTTTTTTTTGTAAAAAAGAAAGATGGGAACACTTCGCCCTAGCACCATTGGCTTACGAGGATTTTACCATTCAACAGCGGATTCGGCAAGTAACTGAACCATTGTTATTTTTGATATCAGGACAGCTACGTACCTACCAACACTCTGGCCGTTCCCCCTGTGCTGTTAGGGGTGGTATTACTCCTTTTCCACCTCAGTCCGGGGTTATCGCATCGAATTGTGGGCAGGCTGAGCGTTATGACAATAGGCAAAAACAGGCAGAGTGAAATAAAATGAGGGTAGATTCGGCTGATGAAATCCGTGGAAAACACACAGAAATACAGAATACAGGAAATAACACACTTACTTTGGGTTCGGGGTGTGTTAAAAAACTTGGCTTTACTAAGTGCAAGGAGTCTGTTCAGAAAAGGCTTACCTGTTTAACTTCCCATCACTGGTGAAATAAGCTTGGAACAGGTACTGTAACCTTATTCCTCAGAACCCGTTTCAGCTTGGATTTAGGAATCCTTGCACCACATGCCCCGAGGGAAACCATACCGACGCTTCACTGGGACCAGTCCCAATACTTACCTATAAGGTCTGAAAAGACTGAGAGGGGACTAAGAGACACTCAACTCGAGTGTGGTATCCAGCCTTTATAGATCGGTGTCCTATGTTTTAACATGGACATGGCCTTTCTGCCACTTCCGTGGTGGAATTTGTTACACAGCCAATCAGAGTGGGACTCAAATCCTGGGTGATGATGTCATCAAAAGGGGGGGCCCACCCATATCTGTACTTATGGCTATTGGGGGGAGGCTCACTAGAGTCTGAGACAACCACAAATGGAAGTTTGTTTCTCTGCCCTCCTTATACCAATTGTCTCAAACACCTCTGATTCCTGGTCTCCTTTGAGCCCAGATGGCTAAGCGGACAGCCTGGATCCTATGTAAATGCTTAGGCGGACTGTATGGATTTTTATACATACAGTAAACCCCGTATATAAACTTGGGGAACCTTATACTTATAAGGGACAGGACTGGGGAATTTGTGATTGAACACAGGGTCTTGGGGGAAACGGGGTTTCTGCCCCAGTGTAATCTCACCCCGCCATACCGGCAAATCATGGCCCGCTCACGGGGAGAATTTAAATGACTACCAGTAACTTTGTTCCCCCGGGTCCTGAAAAAAACTAATTGCATTTCTACCGAAACTTAACCCAACCTAAAACTCGCACACAAAAAATCCTACAGTTCTAGGGCAAGAAACATGGGAAAACCAGGAAAAAAAACATGGTCATTTTATTTTAACCCAGTCATGTATTATCTCTGGTACCTGGGCTTGCTGGACCTGGTACAAGGACCCACGGGTTCACAGGTAGCCAGAGGGCTAACATGTATAGATGACTTGTTCCCCCCTCCCGTAACCCACCCTCTCACAGAAAGGTCAATTTTTTCTCTCCAGGGTGTCTATTCTCTGATCATGTACGTGTACTGTAGGGTATGTGTTTTGTTGCGAGCAGTTTGATTGTCATCTTACAAACAATGTCAAAAAGGAAAAACTGTTAATAAAGAACGAAAGACTTTAAAAACTGGTCGGGCGTATGGTGGTAGGGGGACATCAGGGGGTCAAAGCATCACTCTGGCAAATTGTATACTGCTACAAAGGCGAACAAAGTGGAGCATTCTTGGTCAAATTATTCTAACTTGAGCAACCTGGCTCCAGGCTGCTGTGATTGGTGGGAGGAGATGAATTCAATTTCAGAAATTAGAACGAGTTTGGGACAGGTGTACAGGGGGTGGTTTCTAATCTTCGACGAACGTCGGTTAAGCATGGTCCAGAGGGCTCGAATCTGAAAGGCGACAGCACAATATAATAGAACATTTGAGGGGAAGGGGGCGAAAAGCAATAGGGGAGCGACACCAACGCGGGGCGCAGAGGTAGGATCGCTGCGCGCTCGGGCCCCCCTATACCTACCACACAAAGTGGCACCACCAACGCGAGAGCGGGTAACAAGTCCAAAGCGTATGGCGGGTTTACAGCAGAAAACACAGAAAGAAATAGACTAACCTCATTGGCTTCTCAAATTTGAATGGTTTCCCAGATCTCCCAAACGGGGAAATCCCATGATATTTCAGCGGTTGGATTCAACGCACCTCTTGGAGCTCTGTGTTTTGTGGTTAGAGCGTTGCTCGATTTAGGCTGGACAGAACAGGAGGTGAACCTGGAAATCATGAGTTATGCTTTAAAAAGTTCCTTAAAAAAAATACTTATTATGAAAAAATCCCCGGGATTGAACAAAAAGTGGGGGATATATTTTATAAAATCAGGGAAAAAAAGGGAATACCTCCAGGCAATTAGGAAGTTGCCCCTGTGCTTGTTGATTTCACAGTCCACCTTAGGGAGGCCCATAGTAAGGCCGCGCTCTGGTGAGAGGATGAGAGGAGAGATCATAGGGATGGCGGGAGCTGATGTTAAAAGGGCGAGGGACACTCAGATAAAAGCTTTCATCAGAGTTGGCCCGCCCTTTTATCGCCCTTCTCATAAAAAAAACAACAAGCACCGACTTCTGAGGTTTGTTTATTCTAAAACAAAACTAAAATTTCACTCTCGGCCTCCGGGACTGTTGAAAGAGCTGTTACGGTTTGTTGCAAGCGTGAAATTTTTCGAAAACAAAAAAAAAAGCAAAACAAAACCAGATACCCCTATTGCCAAATAATAAACTAAAGGAGAGAAAAAAACGCAACCTTTCACATTCAGGCAATTCGGACAAGGAAAGGTCGACCTCACTTCTGACCCTAAACAGACACATTGTTGAGGAATTCAAAAGCTATTCGAGACATTTATGACGGGTGGCGAAGGTCTCTAATAGGCGGAGAAAACCCTCGTATAAACAAACTGAAAACACTTCAGAAGGGGGCAAGATGCCCAAAATTAAGCAGAGAGGAAAGGTGAATCGTGTGCTAAAAGGGGGAAGACTTCCCACTAGATGAGTGCTGGAGGGGTGGGTGGATTAATGAAGTAATGGAAGCCAAATTTAAAGCCTATGCCTACATGGCTCTGGAAATCTGTTTTAAAAATTTTCGGGAAAATACCCAGCTCCTAAATTTATTAAAACTATTCAATTAATTATTAGCGGGGATCCCCATCGCAAGGCCGATGCTACAGGCGTCTATCTCAGTGATAAATAGCAAGGAAGGACCACGCGGGACTGCAAAACTACATCACCCTATCTCTTAATTAATTCACCACACAGTTTCTCCAATTTATGGCCACCGCTGAACCAGGTCAGCCAAAGATGATGCGTCCACCCTGATACACGGTGGTGTTCATACTGCGGGAGGCAGGCGGCAGACCATACCAGACGGAAACTAACTTTAATCGATTTGGCTAAGAGGGGAAAAGTATTCCGTAATGGCATTAAGTCTGGAGACTCGGAGAAAGTCCGTTTTCCTTGATTCGGATTGCATGGCCCTGTTTTTTTGGTATGTTCCCTTGAATATTCATTGGTCATCTTGAATATCCACAGACATATAAGATGTTACAATTAACCAATCAATGTAATATCAATCCATTCCAGCTGCGTGTTAATTGAATAGGAGGGGCTATATATACCAGATACACTCTCAGTCCCCATTATCCCCCTTGAGAAAGGGCACTAAGGTGCCTGAAACGCGTAGGGTTGTTATGTATTAGTTTTTTGTTTGTTTCCTTATTTTCATTTTATGTAGTCTTTATTAAACTTTTTTAGCCCTCAACTTGGTGAGCTTATGGTGCATTTTTTGGACTTTGGCGATTCTACTTTCCAATCTTCACCTTACATCTTACACCACTCTTAATCAACAGATGGCTACCTTATCCGTTCAGATTCCCCAGGTTAATGTCTCCTGTTCCGTTATCTCTCCCACTGTCTTCGGAGTTGCGTATCCCAACGCCCAGAAAATATGCGGGAGACCCGCTTGCATGCCGTGGGTTTCTAAACCAGTGCGAGATCCAATTCGAACTGTCACCTTCTCGCTTCCCAACGGATCGTACCAAGGTAGCTTATGTTTTTTCCTTTCTCACCGGGGATGCCCTGGCCTGGGCTTCACCAATCTGGGAGCTAAAACCTGAACTCGCTTATAGCTACCCTAATTTTAAGAGGGAATTTCGTTTAGTCTTTGATACCCCTGGACGTGGTGATATGGCTGCTTCCTCCTTGTTCCACATTTTGCAGGGTCGGAGATCGGTGGCACGTTACGCTCTGGAGTTCGGGACTATCGCGGCTGAGACTGATTGGAACGATGGGGCATTTTCCACTTTCCACGGCCTTAATCGCTTTGTGCATCAGGGTGGATCAACGACTTCTGGAGAGGCGGGCTGAACGTCAACGTCCTCGTACTTCTGTTTCTATGACTTCTACTTCCAGGTCTCCTGCTCTTGTTCTACCAGCATTGGATGCTCCGGAACCGATGCAACTGGGCAGTCATCAACTTTCTTCTATGGAGCGACTAAGTCGGAGGAACGAGGGCCTGTGCTTCTATTGTGGATCTCCTGGGCACATCCTGCCATGTTGTCCCTTGCGGCCGGGAAACGCCAACGCCCAGTGAGGTATGGGGGGATCTCACTGGGTACCATCTCTTCTTTCCCCTCTCCCGCACTGTCACGGGAGACCCCTGTGGCGGGTAGGATCTCGGTGGCTGGAACAGCACGAGCGTAGTAGGGGTCACAAGCAGGGGTCCAAGGCAGGCGGCAGGTAGCGAAGTCAGGTAACAAGCAGAGGTCCGAGGCAGGCGGCAGGTAGCGACGTCAGATAACAAGCAGAGGTCCGAGGCAGGCGGCAGGTAGCGAAGTCAGGTAACAAGCAGAGGTCAGCAACGAGGAGACTGGAACAGGACAGGGGAGCAAGGACAGGTCTGGGGGCAGGGACTGAGAACAGGAACAAACAGGGACAAGCCAGATTACCAACAAGGGCTTTTACTGTGAACAGACTTCTATGGTACAGGTACAGAAAACAGATCAGGATCAGAGGCATATGCAATACTGAAGGAGTCTGACTTCAAGCAAAGGCAAAGGAAAACAGACAGGAAGCAGAGCCATAAGACAGAGAGAGGAGCAACAAGAAGAAAGACAGGACAGAGAGGAACCCAGAGGAAACAGAAGGCAGCAGCACACCCGGTGGACAAAGAAGAACTATGGCTAGGCTCCAGGTCTAGGAGACCCTGACACGCATAGGGTCTTCCCAAGCGCATCTTACTGCCTGTCTTCCTCAATTCTGGATCCGGAGGGAATTTCATGAATCATGCTTTTGCTACCCAGTACAACATTCCTCTCTGGGAGAAGGCCTTTCCGGTCAGTTTGGAGGCTATCGATGGTCGACCCCGGCAGCCAGCTTCTATTTCCTTGGAGACACTTCCCATGATGGACATTTGGAACTCATTTCTTTTGATGTCATCCATTCCCCTTCGGTCCAAATCATCCTGGGCTTACCATGGCTACAACTTCACAATCCCATCATTGATTGGACTGCCGAGTTCCCCGTTCAATGGAGATCGCCCCATGTGGAACTACCTCCTCAGTCCGCTGCATTATTGGCCATCTTGGAAACCTGTCCCCCGCAAGACACCACCCTACCGGATGTCTATTCGGAGTTCCTGGATGTCTTCAGTAAGACCAAATCCGAGGAGCTTCCCCTCATCGCCCTTTCGACTGCCCGATTGACTTAATTCCGGGTGCTTCTTTTCCTAAAGCCAGGTCGTATCCATTGTCCTTGCCTGAGACGGAGGCCATGTCCGAGTATATCACAGAAAACCTTCAAAAAGGCTTTATCCGGAAATCCCCCGCCGGAGCTGGATTCTTTTTTGTAAAAAAGAAAGATGGGACACTTCGCCCTAGACCATTGGCTTACGGATTTTACCATTCAACACCGGAGTTGGCAAGTACTGAACATTGTCTATTTTTGATATCAGGACCAGCTACGCTACTACCACACTCTGGCCGTTCCCCCTTTGCTGTTAGGTGTGTGGTATTACTCCTTTCCACCTCAGTCCCGGGGTCTCGCCTGACTTGTGGGCAGGCTGAGCGTTACAATAGGCAAAACAAGGCAGTGAAATAAAATGAGGTATATTCGGCTGAAATCCGTGGAAACACACAGAAATACAGAATACAGGAAATATACACACTTACTTTGGGTCTGGGGGTAAAAACTAGGCTTTCCTAAGTGCAAGGCGTCTGTTTCAGCAAAGGCTTACCTTGTTCACTTCACATCACTGGAATAAGCTGGAACAGGTACTGTAACCTTATTCCTCAGAACCAGTTTTCAGCTTGGATTTAGGAATCCCTTGCACCACAATGCCCCTGGGAAACCCTACCGACGCTTCACTGGACCAGTCCCAATATTACCTATAAGTCTGAAAAGACTGAGAGGGGACTAAGAGACACTCAACTCTGAGTGTGGTATCCCCTTTTATAGACTAGTGTGTCCTATGTTTTAACATGGACATGGCCTTTCTGCCACTCAGTGTGTGGCAATTTTTTACACCAGCCAATCAGAGTGGGACTCATCTGGCTGATGATGTCATCAAAAGGGGCGGGCCAACCCATATCTTACTTATGGCTATCTGTGGGGGAGGCTCCACAGAGTCTGAGACAACCAAAATGGACGTTTGTTTCTCTGCCCCTCCTTGATACCAAATTGTCCAACACCTCTGACTTCCTGAGTCTCCTTTGAGCCCAGATGGCTAAGCAGACATCCTGGATCCTATGTAAATGCTTAGGCTGACTGTATGGATTTTTATACATACAGTATAACACCGTATAAACTTTGGGGAACCTTATACTTATAAGGGAAATGGATTGGGGATATTTGTGCTTGGAATCCAGGAGTCTTGGGGGAAACTGGGTTGCCCCAGTGTAATTCACCCCGCATACCGGCAAATCATGCCTGCTCACCGGGGAGAATTAAATGACTACCAGTAACTTTGTCCCCCGGACTCCTGCAAACAAACTAATTGCATTTCTACCGAAATACCCCACCTAAAACTGACACACAAAAAAATCCTACAGTTCTAGGGCTAAGGAAACATGAAACAGGAAAAAACAGGGTCATTTTATTTTCCATCATGTATTATCTCTGGTCCCTGGCTTGTGGAGGTACCAGGGACCCCACGGGTTCACAGGTAGCCAGAGGGCTTAACCTTTATTAGATGGCCTGGTTACCCCCTCCCGTAACACCACCCTCTCCAAGAAAAGGTCAATTTTTTCTCTCCAGTGTGTCTATTCTCTGATCATGTACGTTGTACGTGTAGGGTTATGTGTTTTTGTTGCGAGCAGTTGCTTGTAATCTTACAAACAATGATAAAAAGGAAAAACTGTCTAATAAAGAAAGATAAAAATGGTCGGTTCTTAATTGTGGTAGGGGACATCAGGGGTCAAAGCATCACTCTGGCAAATGTCTATGCTCCAAGCGAACAAGTGGGAGCATTCCTGGTCAAATTCTTCTCAACTTTAGGCAACCTGGCTCAGGGCTGTGTGATTGTGGGAGGAGATTTCAACTAGACATTAGACCCGACGTTTGACAGGTGTACACCGGGGGTTAATCTTCGACCGAAAGCTCGGTTAGCATGGTCCAGAGGGCTGAAGGCCAGCAATCTAATAGACATTTGGCGGGAACAACACCAAGGGGAGAGGGGTTACACCTTCTACTCACATCCACACGGCAGGTACAGCAGAATAGACTACCTCTTTGTCTCTAATTGAATGGTTTCCCAGATCTCCCACACGGAATCCATGATATTTCATGGTCGGATCACGCACCTATTGAGCTGTGGTGCTCTGATTTTAGGCTGGACAGACCAGGAGTGAACTGGAAACTCAATGAGTTATTGCTAAAAATCCCCGAGATTGAACAAAAAGTGGGGGATAAAATCAGGGAATACTTCCAGGAGAATGTAGGCAGTGTGATTTCACAGTCCACCCTATGGGAGGCCCATAAGGCGACGCTGAGAGGAGAGCTCATAGGGATGGCGAGCTGATGTAAAAGGGAGAGGGACACTAAGATTAAAAAGCTTCAATCAGAGTTGGCCGCCCTTTCTGCCCTTCATAAAAAAAACAAGCAAGCACCGACTCTGAAGGTTTTGTTTGATACTAAAACAAAACTAAATTTACTACTGGCCTCCCGGGCTGAAAAGGAGCTGTTACGGTGCAAGCGGAAATTTTTCGAAAAAGCGAACAAACCAGATACCCTACTTGCCAATAAACTAAAGGAAAAAACACAACAATTTCACATTCAGGCAATTCGGACAAGGAAAGGTGACCTCACTTCTGACCCCAAACAGATTGTTGAGGAATTCAAAGCCTATTCGAGACCCTTTATGACGGGGCGAAGGTCTCTCAGAGCGAGACCACTCGTAAACAACTAAAAACATTCCTGAAGGGGGCAAGATTGCCCAAATTAAGCAGAGAGGAAAGGGATGTGCTACAGGAAGACTTCCCACTAGAGGAGCTGCTGGAGGTAATGAAGTCACTGAAGCCATTTAAAGCCTCTGGCCTACATGGCTCCTGAAATCTGTATTATAAAAATTTTCGGAAAATACCAGCTCCTAACTTATTAAAACTATTCAATTCCTTCTTAGCGGGTATCCCCATCGCAGGCCCGATGCTCCAGGCGTCTATCTCAGTGATACATAAGCAAGGGAAGGACCCAGCGGACTGCAAAACTACATACCTATCTCATTAATTAATTCAGACACCAACATTTTCTCCAAATTATTGGCCAACCGTCTTAACCAGGTCATGCCAAAGCTGGTCCACCCTGATCAGGTGGGGTTCATATGCGGGAGGCAGGCGGCAGACAATACCAGACGGATAATAAATTTAATCGATTTGGCTAAGAGGAAAAGTATTCCGTCAATGGCATTAAGTCTGGACGCCGAGAAAGCGTTTGATCGGATTGATTGGCCCTACCTGAGAGAGACGCTTGGGGAGTTTGGTCTGGGCGGGAGAATGTTGGGCACAATTCTGGCTCTGTATCGGGTCCGATGGCGAAGGTTAGGCACCAGGGCTTCTCGTCAGAGGAATTCCAGATAAAGAGCGGCACCAGACAGGTGCATTATGCATTGAGCCCTTGGTGGCACACATCCACCTTAGCCCAGACATAACAGGGATACAAATTCAGGAGCAGTCACATAAGGTGGCCCTGTATGCCGATGATGTTATTTTAACATTATCAAAGCCCCTTACCTCTCTGCCGAATGTTTTTAGCCTGTTGGGGGAATTTAATAAGATCTCTGGTTTCAAAATCAATCAGTCAAAGTCAGAAGCCCTAAATATAAACCTGCCAAAGGTCACAGAAAAACTAATTGATGTAAATTTCAATTTCAAATGGCAAGCCTCCTACATTAAATACCTAGGGGTTAACATCACCAAGGATTATGGCGCCCTATACAAAGCAAATTACCCCAGACTAATAGGGACTCTGAAGGAGGATCTCAGAAGATGGTCAGGTTATGGTATTTCCTGGATCGGCAGGATCCAGAGCATAAAAATGAATCTTCTCCCCAGAATTTTATACTTGTTCCAGACCCTTCCGGTACAAGTTGCCAGAGAGGACATCCTCCGGCTGCAGTCCTCTATGGTGAAATTTGTCTGGGGTAACAAAAAGCCAGGCATTAAGTCTAGCACGCTAATTACACCAACTATAAGAGGTAGGGCTAGCGGTACCTTGCTTGTTGTCATATTTCAGAGCGGCCCAATTATGTCAAATTATCCAGTGGCACTTGCACCCAAGCCTTAGACGTTGGGTCAAGCTGGAAAATGAGTGCTGTACTCGCGTAGAGTTACAGGACCTAATTTGGCTTCCAAAACAGGTATTTAAGTCCACCGGTGAATCGCTCGCCGTGATGGGCAGCTTCTTGGCAGTTTGGGAGAGTACTAAGTATAGGTGTGCCCTCGTGATGCGGAACTCCTTAATGACCCCGTTTGTGGGCAACCCTGATTTCGCTCCGGGCCTGCTAAGTAACGACCTTATAATCTGGAAACAGAAGGGCCTCACGAGGCTCTTACATCTGGAGGGTAGGAAATCAATAACATCCTTTGAACAAATTAAATCCGAAAAAGAGATGCCAAACTCTGAATTTTTTAGATACCTCCAGATAAGAGCGTTCTACACTAAAATCCCAAAACGCCCAGGGCGAACGAATTTTGAGCAGCTATGTTCAAGAGGGACAGACACCAAGGGACTTACCTTGGATCCCTCCTGAGAAGTATTGGGACAGCAATACCCACTGACGAGACGCACTTCTGGGATCCAAGCTTTGGGGGAGCACACTCCGACACATCACTGCTGATGTCCTTCCTGCACATGGTGCTTTGGTAACAATTACCTGACATGCTGTTTTGATGACTATCTGATGTACGCAGAATACTCACCTTCATTGTTTATGCACAATATATGTTTCAATTTAACACTATGAGCGTTGTGCGCTGTCTTCTTGTATTTTCTCTCTTATAGTTTTGTGGGTGTTCAAGCCACCCTACTCCCACGGCTGCAGACACTCTCCCAAATTATCAGTATATTCTTTTGTTATTTCCACCAATTTCACTTGGTTGGTGTATTCTAAATAGATCGTAGTAGCGCACTTACCCACCTCCTGTTCACCTCCCTCCTGTGATTGGCTCACTGCCCTTTATATGCTGGGCTTTGGCACTGATCCAGTGCCGAGCATAATCCTTCTCTGGAAGTTACTGTGTTCAGCCACAAGCCTCCTGGCTTGTCTCGTTTGTGTACTAATCTTTCTAGTTCTTGTTATTAGTTCCCTGTGGTCTGCTGCTACTCTCCACGCAGAGGCCTGAGTTCCTGTGTTCCAGAGGCCTGCTGCTACTTTCTACATAGAGGCCTGAGTTCCTGTGTTCCTGAGGTCTGCTGCTACACTCCACGCAGAGACCTGTCCCGGATTCCTGTGCTGAAGCATTGGTTTGCCAGCACTGGTTCCTGATACCTGCTGCATTCTCCCTTAGCAGAGGCTACATTTCGTTTCCTGAGGCCTGCCGCTACTCTCCACGTGGAGGCATGTTTTTGACCTTTGTGCTGAAGCGCTGGTTTTCCCCGACGCTGTCCTGCGGTGTTCCTCGGCCAGCCTGCTGTCTTCTATTACTGATACCGGCGTCATGGGCCGAAGCCGCTCCTCGCGCAGAGGTCACTCCCACGCTCACGCTCCTACGCTGAAGCGGGGAGCTCCTGTCTACCCGTTGCCGAAATCCTGCCTAAATAACGACGATGTTGCCTTCTCCAATCCTGACCCTGCTACGACTATGAACTACGCACTCCAGATCAGTCTGCGCAGACTAAGGTCGGTGATTATATAACCCCACCTCAGCCCCGCGGTTCGGTCTCGGATTGTGGCGAGCACAATCGTAACAGATTCCAATCACCTGGCAGTGAGGATTGGATTTCTCTGAGTGCCCCCCACTCACATATGGCCATGTGAGTGTAACTTCTATTAGCATTTAAACTATATTTATCTCTACCGCCATCTTTTCCATGGACTGCTTCTGTGGCCCAAGTGTCTGTCTTAGGGCTGTAACCTCTTTTTCCAACTTCAGCTGAGAAACCTCCTGCTGGGCAGCATTGGAGTCCAACATAGGGTCCTGCTCAGTCTTCAGAGCCTCGAGCTCCTCCCCCAGGTCACTCTTTTGTTTCTCTGTCATCTTACGGCCAGCACACTCAGACTCCAGGTCCTTTCTCAAGTTTTGAAGCAGTCCTTCTGTATGTCTTTTCCCACTCAGTGCGGCTGCTAGTTCAGCTTCTTTGAAGTTGAGTCGCGATTCCACATCTGTCAGCTGATTCAGAGGAAGGTTTAACTCTGTTTCCTTTTCTCTATTCTTGACCTGAAGCTGCTGGTGCTCCTCCCGGACCTTATCCTGCTCCAGCTGCAGCCGGGACCCCTCATTGGGCGTGTGGTCCAGCCACTTGTAGATATTGGCCATCTCTGTTTCATAGCGTAATGTCAGGCACGTCACCTGACGGACGGACACCTCCTCCCTCTCGGCGAGCTGTATCTTGCGCTCAGCAACCGGCATTTGCAGCTCTTCATTTTGATCCTACAAGTCCCCTCTCAGGGCCTTCACCTCTTCCCGTTGCTTGCTCTGGGCTTGCATCAGCGCCTCCTTCATCATTTGGAGCTCTGCAGTATTTGTCGCTAGGATCACCGCTGCTTCTGTTTTCCAGGCCTCTTTCTCCTTGGTGTACTGGCTCATGGGAATGGAGCAGCCCTTCTGCTTCTCCAGCTCTTGCTCCAGATTCTGGACCTTTTCCCACTCCCACTCATACAGAGTCACCTGGCATCTAATCTCCACCTCCAGCGATGCTTTGGTGGCCTTCAGCTACTCATGCTGCTCTGTCGGGACATACTGGGTACTCAGCCATTCCTGTAGCACCTGTACTTGGTTATCCCCCTGGATACTTTCTTCCTGCAGGACCCACTGCATCTCCTTGGCCTCCTGTAGCTGCGCATGCAGCTTTTGCAGCTGGCTCTGCAGTGCTGCCTGTATTTCTAAATTTTCCAGGGACAATTGTTCCTTCATTTTTTCTACTTGGTGAAGCTTCTCCTTTCCTTCACTAGCCTGGTCAGACAAATCTGAATTTTCTTCATTCAGACTTACATTCTCTTTCTTTACAGTCTCTAAATGCCTCAGGGCATTCTCATGGGGTTCCTTCAACAAACCCAGCTCTGTGTGTAGACTGTGGCCCTCCTGGTGTGAGTGTTCCACCTCTGTGCTGAGAGCGTGATCCTCTTGTAGAGCCTTCTCATATTTCTGTTTGAGGTTAGCAATCAGTTTGCCCGATTTGTTCTGCTTTTCCTCCATGGTAGCAATTGAGGCATTGGCATTTTCCAGACCAGTCGTCGCCTCCTCCAACTCACTCCTTAAGAGACAGTCTGTTTTCTTCAAAGCCGCGTACTCTTGTAAAGCTGTGAGTATATACCTCTGTAACTCGGCGTTCACTTCTCGCTACTTCTTGTTAGATTCTCGCTCCTTCATCAATCCCTGCCACAGGACTTCATAATCATGGCGGGCAGCTTGGAGTGCAGAAATTAAAGCCTCTTTATCCTGCACCAAGGATTCAGCATCCCTTTGCTCCTCCTTTTCCACTGTTCCCATGACCATTCTGCCCATCACTCCGGTCTGCAGCACATCTCGGCGCCTTTCTGACGCATGTCTCGACAGCGCAGGTTCAAGTGGTTCGGTCACTTCCTCTGTGACTTGAGGAACAGTTTTCTTTTTCTTCTTCTTTTTTTTTGCTTTATTAGCTCCAGAGACATCAGTAGTACTGGGCACACACTCACTGGTATCAGCTTCCACATCTTGCTTATACTCACAACGCGTTGCTTGCTTCTGCAGCTATTTGTCTTTGAAAATTTGGGGACACACATCTTCCATGTGGCCTACTTTACGACAGGACCAGCATACTAAATTAATCTGGTATTCGTCGTCGTCATCATCATCATCGTATGGCCTGAAGGGACACGGTTTTGTATGATTACGTACATTGCAAAACAAACATTTCACGTCAGTCATTTGAAAAACCCAGCAGGGAAATTCTGACACTCATCACTTTGCTTATGGCGTTATCTTTATACACCGCAATCCTTTCATACCCCACGGGGCAAACTGTACACTCAGCACTTGCTAGCTGTCAATTCACTCACTTCAGCAAAAGGCATTAGTTTTACGTACAGCACTTGCTAGATGCAATTTCCACTTTCTTCAGAAAAATTTAGTTTTCTGCTTGAGTTCAGCACGTTTCAATCTTCTGACCTCTGGGTGCTATTGCATCCACACTACATTCATTCTCTTTGCATGCTGTAGCATAACTGGTCATGCACATTGGGACAAACTTTTCTTGCTTTTTCACTTCAGTTGGGCAGCCATATTAAATCCCCGCATTTATCTTCAACCCCACAGTTTCAACTGCATGGTGCCTTAGGGGCTGCCCGCATTAAACTCCACCATATGTGACAACCACATCATGTTGAGGTCCCTTTTATCCCAAATAAGGCCGGAAACACAGTACTTCTATTTACGTGGGGTTTATTTATAGGGGTTAAGTAACGTATTCGTAGGCCCACAGTCCCTTTAAGAAAACCAAACCAAAATAAAAAGCATAAATAAAAACCTATCCCGGTCTGGGATCTAACTTACTTCTTCAGCCCTGTCTACCGGGCAGCCAGCTAAGCCAGTTCCCACCCCAAAACATGCCCTGGCATAGGCAATAAAGAAACAGCACAGTCTTTGGTCATATTGTAGCAATAAAGGGTTTTCTTATCTTAATCCATCTGGCGAAGATGTCCCTGCTTCAGCACGGCACTCTCAGCAGTGTCTCACTCTCTGCCAGCTTCTTTGCACTGCTTCAGCACGGCTCTCTCAGCAGTGTCTCACTTTTTACCAGCTTCTTTAACCAGCTTCTGGTAGCTGGGGAGCCCCTTCAACCTTCCTCCTTCTCTGAGGGCAAACGGTCAGTCTCTCTCACTGGCTCTGGCTTTCTGTTCTGGCTCAGCCTGTGACCAAACACTTCCTTGTTTTTCAAGAGTTCAGTCCAGGCTGATTAATTAGATTTCAGGTGTTCTTGACAACTCCAGGGAGGATTAACTCTTTCCAGCACCTAGATGCCAGTGCTGGTATCACACACTGTATTAGGTATTTTTTTACCATCCAATTAGATTATCAGTTAGAGTGCATTGCACCCCAATGTGTATATATATAAAAAATGGAAATAGCCGTGTTAGTCCAGTTGCGATAGTGCAGAATAAATGAGTTCTTCGGTATTAGGTGATACAGCTGAACCCCGTTTTAACGCGGTCCTCAGGGTCCACCCAATACGGCCACGTTATAACCGAGATCACCACGATTTTTTTTAAAAGTGGCCATCGCAATCAGGTATTCCGCGTCCGTGGCAATACCTTGCAGCATTACCTGGGATCTGCAGCAGCAGCTGATCTGTGTCCTGTGCATAGAAGCTGTGAGTCTGTGAGAGAGGGGGGAGAGCGGGGGGAGGATCTCACAAAGTCTGGGCCGGAATTGCAGCTGTCTGTGTGAATCCCTGGCCAGGAACCAGCTCCCTTCTCTCCTCCCCCCCGGCGGAGGTACAGGGAGGGAGGGGGAAAGGTGTGTGTATGGGGGGATGGGATGTGCAGGGGGGTGATGTGCAGGCAGAGGATGTGATGTGCAGGGGGGTGATGTGCAGGCTGGGGGAGTGATGTGCAGGCAGGGGGATATGATGTGCAGGAAGGGTGGATGTGATGGGCAGGGGGTGATGGGATGTGATGTGCAGGGGAATATTGTGTGTGTCCGTCCGTCCGTTAGCAATAAAGCTTTACATTTTGCTTTTAAAAAACGTCCACCACGCTCACACCGTGTTATAAGCGGATCCGCGTTTTAGCGGATCGCGCTATAACGGGGTTGAGCTATAGTTACATAATTATATAGTTACATAGCAGAAGAGGTTGAAAAAAGAAATACGTCCATCAAGTTCAACCTATGCTAAGTTTAGACGACAGGTACTTTATCCTATATCAGTACTTTCAGTATAGTATATTGATCCAGAGGAAAGCAAACAAAAAGCCCCAGTGACATATCATCCAATGATATTTCATAAGGGGAAAATAAATTCCTTCCTGACTCCGAATATTGGCAATCAGTTTACTGCTTGGATCAATGTCCTTCCCATGTTTACTTATTATGTATATCCCTGTAGACCTTTCCTTTCCTTTCTCAAAAGATGTCCAACCGTTTTTTGAACAAATCTATTGTATCTGCCTTCCCAGTCTCCATGGGTAATGAATTCCACATTTTAACTGCCCTTACTGTAAAGAACCCTTTCCTTTGTTGCTGGGGAAATCTCCTTCAGGGATGATCCTGTGTCTTTTGTACTGCCCTTGGGAAAAATAGTTCTTTTGAAAGCTCTTTGTACTGTCCCAGGATATATTTGTATATAGTTGTCATATCCCCTCTCAGATGCCTCTTGTTATAATTCAAGTTAGTATCACAGTGTTCTTATATGTGCTAATGTTCGTATAATTTCTACGTTGCATTGATTTGTAGCAGTTTTTTGGGGGACAGGTTCATTTGCTATTACTTTATATATTTAAATCCCATATAGTTACGGCATATTTTTTAAAGAGCCTATGCAAAACAGGAACAGATAATGTCACTAATTGTTGCATGACTACTTCTACTTATTGAAATAATTGAAGGGTTAGTTTCTTCCTCCTAAACCAATCTATTATCTGACACATACAATGCAATGCTTGACAGACTGATTTATCATGTGGATTCTTACAGCTTGTATGGGCATGTGAAAGAAAAATGTAATCCAACATGTGCCATCCCACCAATTAGATAATTACATGGTGGTTTGCAGAAGTTGGCTTCGGAGGTCAAAGGTTCAGTGGGAGGAAAAAAAAGATTCTAAGAAGTCAATTAGCTTTTCAGGTTCCAAGTAATTCTCCCACATAGTAACCTGCAAGCTGTTTCAAAATCAATCCTGTTATTTACAATTGTCTTTTTATAGGGAAGTGTAATAGTATCACAAGACAGAACTCAATTGCACCAAGTGCAGTGTACCGTGGTCTTCAAGAATGTACCTTACAGAAACAGGTCCATAAACCCCTGGTTAGGAGTAGTGATGGGTGAATCTGCCCAAAGCCATTGGCGGTGTAAAATCCGCCAATGGATTTGGTCGGTTTCAATCCACCCAGATTTCAATCCACCCAGATTCTTCTAAATATGCTGTTGGATACAACCCATGGACAGATTTCTAGAATCCAATACGCAAATTCAGCAATCCATTGGCGGATTCTTAAAAATTTGCCAACGGATTGCTGAATCCGCGGATTGTATTCTACAAACCCGCTAACGCATTCATGAATCCGCGGTGTGTATTGGTAATTATAATTTTTTTAAATCTGCAAAATGCGAATCGCCCCTTTTCACATGGATCTTCTGAAATTCGTGGACCAAAGGAACCGGCCGATCCGCTGCAGATCCAAATTCGGCCAAAGCAATCACCCATCTGTATTTAGGGGAACAAAGTGGGGGATTTTAATACGTGAAGAAAGACAACGCAGTTTCTGCTTGGGAATTTTTTTTTTCTCAAACTATAACCATTACATAAGGTGAACCTAACATTATGTAAGATGAACCAAATCATAGCAGTTTGGCCATTGGTACTTACTTAATAACTACTGTATAATATAGTGGATAGACATCTCAGATAAATAGTACAGAATGCCGGTCGGCAGTGTGTCTACCCAGATCACCAATGGAAGACTTTCCTATCTCTGGGCTGAGTGGAAGCAAATTTCCTTCTATGTACAGTATCATAAGGGTATACCACATCTCACTTATTTTTACAGAATTAAATGGTATATGGATGGAAAGGTTTGTAGGACATCGACGGTTGGATGGACATTGTTTTGTGA